>APFE030395074.1:0-18493 GCA_000404065.3 Pinus taeda
ATATTAGATTTAATAATAATAATAAAAGAGCGCCTTGCAACCTGCGAGATCCGCAACCCGCGTGATCTGAGCTTGTGAGCGAGCCCACACTTCGCGCGTTCTGAGCCTGTGAGGGAGTCCGCTGAGGGACCTGCTGTAGATTGCGACTGCCCTGGCTAGATCTATTGGCTCTCCATGGAGGAGTTGACTCCCTCTCCTCCTTCACCTTTTGCTGTTGAGGCCTTCAAAACCCTGCTGGCCTCTTTGCCCAAGAAGAAATGCATGGAGGCAACAAAATTTGTGAAAAATCTCGAAGATATCCCTGAGATCGCCCTTCTGCCAGAAGGACCGATCCAAGTAGCTTTGTCGCTGGCAGATCGGGCTCTGGTTGGTCAGTTTACAGGACTTTGGCCTTCCCCAAAACCAACCGAGAATTGGGTCGCCAGGAACTGGGCACCTTTGATAAAAAACAAGGTAACCTCTTACTTCCTCAGGAGAGGATATTTTTTGTTTGAATTTACTGCAAAAGAGGACAAAGATCTCATTTTCAGGAATGGCCCCTACTTCATGGACCCCCAAGGGCTATACTTAAACAAATGGATGCCAGACTTCAATCCGGCGGTGGATGTGCCTACAACGGTCCTGGTGTGGGTGAGACTCCCAAACCTTCCAGTTCACTACTGGAACTGGGATTCTTTGAAGCACATAGGGAATACCCTTGGAAAATTTATAGACAAGGCCAACAGCAAGGACCAGTATGATTGTGCCAGAATCTGTGTGGAGGTAGATCTGGAGGTTGGACTACCGGAAGCTATCAAAATAGTTGTAGGTCCCTAGACCCATGTACAGAATCTGGATTATGAGCAACTACCGTTCAAATGATGGAAGTGCCACGTCTACAGACACTTTGCTAGAGACTGCCCATCCAAAGGGGTGGAAGAAAAAGGGAAGGAAGAAGGATGGAATCAGGAAAAGCGCTCCAAAACCTTTCACAAGAAGAATGCAAATGGAAATGCCAAAACCCCTCAAGCGGGTCCTGCTCAGAAACCATCCATGGAAAGCCAAGGGAATAAATTCAAAATCCTTGGATCTGAAATCATGAACACCCAGGAGATAGAAATCCCAAAGGAGGCTCTCCCCCTAAAGCCTCCCCCTCCATCAAAAGTATTCTAGAGAGATCCAAAGGGAAGATATCAGAAGAAGAGGAGGAAACACAAGAGTCTGAGGAATCAGAGGAAGAAGGGGAAATCGGTGAATCCCAGTCCTCTCCTAGAAGATCTACAAGAGGATGCAAGTCTACAAAGGAAAAAGAGGACAAGAAACCTATAAGGACAAACTCCAGGGCAGCCAACCAACATTAGAGAAGCTTCTAGCAAAAACCTCGAAGATGACGAGGATCCAATCCTAGGGCTTTAAGGGAGCTCATCAAGGCAAAAATAAATGATGAAGATAGTCTCTTGGAATTGTAGGGGAATGGGCACCACAACTAAAGAAGAAGCAATGCATAGTTTAATAAGATTGGAATCCCCGAATATCCTCCTCATCCAGAAGACCAAATTGGAGGACACAACTTTCCTCCAAGCAAGCAAAAAGTTTTGGAATAAAAATGGAGCGCATGCAATCTCTGCCCGTGGAGCATTGGGAGGACTTGGGTCGCTCTAGAACACAAATAAGCTCTCATTAATCTCTGAGTCCTTGACTACCCATTGGATTTTTTTAAAAATGGAGCATTTAGAATGAAAGGAGATTATTTTCCTGTTCAATGTGTATGCTCCTAACAATGCAGGTGAGAAAAAAAAATGTTGGGACTCCATCAAAAGTCTGGCAGATCTAGAAAATCTGGAAAACATAATCATAGTTGGAGATCTAAATCTCACCCTCCTTGCAACAGAAAAAAGAGGAGGGAGCATAGTCAGAGATTCGAAAAGAGAATGGGTGGAAGACCTCATGCAAGACTGGGATCTTCTAGATATAAAGCTGGTCACAAGCACGTTCACATGGTCAAATAAGAGAGTTGGACTGGGGCATATAGCGATAAGACTTGATAGATTTTTTGTTCAAAGTTCTTTCCTGCTTCTTGGTTTGGAGACTAGAATGCGTATTCTCCATAGTAGTGTTTCAGATCACAAGCCCATCAGCCTAGAACTGTTGACTACTAAGGATCTGGGGCATATCCCTTTCAGATTTAGCTCTCTATGGACTAAAGAGATAGACTTCATGCAAAAGGTTAGAGATTGCTAGAAAGAGCCAGTCAAGGGTTATCCTTTCTTTGTTTGGGAGGAAAAACTTCGTAGAGTAAAATAGATGCTAAAAGGTTGGGTTAAGACCTTGCCCAATCCCACTGTGGACAGAAAAAAAAAAATAATTCAAAGCGAACTGGAAAAAGAGCACCTCCACCTAGAAGTTGCCAAAATCACCAAAGAAGAGCTGGACAAGGAATCTTAGCTACAACAAAAATTCCATAAGGCTTGCTTGGCAGAAGAAGAATTCTGGAGGCTTAAGTCAAGGAGTCTATGGCTCAAAGTTGGTGACCGAAATTCTTCCTTTTTCCACAAGCAGGCTCAAGCGAGGAAATGCCACAACTCTATATCAGAAATTAAAAAATATAACTGCACTTTAAAAGAATTTTCTAGCATTAAGAGGGTAGCTTCAGATCACTTTGAGAAGATGTATAGTGAAGGCATGAAGAGTAGCCAAAACGACAATCTGCTAGATGTTGTCCCCAACCTCATCACTGTTAAAATGAACCAGACTCTTGAAGACAAAATCACCAAAAATGAAGTTAGGGAAGCCCTCTTTGCAATAGAACCCGACAAAGCCCCGGGTCCAGATGGATTCATGCCCAAATTTCTCTAGACATGTTGGCAGATAGTTGAGAAGGATCTCTTTAAAATGATCCAAAAGTTCCAAGAGTGTCAGAAAATCGGAGTCTGCACAAACTCAACATTCCTTGCCCTCATCCCTAAAGAAAAGGGTGCTAACTCATTTAATAGATTTCGTCCTATATCCTTATGTAACATTGGTTATAAAGTGATTACCAAGGTTATAACTAACAGATTGAAGAAAATCGTCCCCAAAATCATTATGGAGAATCAAGGTGGATTTATATGGCAGGCAGCTAGTAGATAATTTCATCTTGGTCCAAGAGGCGATTCATTCTAGTCTTCGTCAAAAAGAAAAAGGTATGGTCATTAAACTCGATCTAGCTAATGCATTTGATCATGTAAGACATAGATTTATGTTTGATGTTTTGCACAAACTTGGCTTTGGTCAAAATTTTATCAAGTGGATCAAAGCTTGTATTTCCGAAACCTGGATTGCACCTTTAGTGAATGGCAAGGTTGCTGACTTCTTCAAAGCATTTAGAGGGCTGAGGCAAGGGTGCCCCCTCTTACCCCTCCTCTTTGTGTTGCAAACCTCTTTCCTCAGTTTTTATTTAAACAAGAAGCAACAAGACCAAGATATAGTTGGCCTATGCATAGCAAGAGGGGTTAAGAGCATCAACCACACCCTCTTCGTAGATGATACCCTGTTACTAGGGCCTGCAACTCAACTGTCTGCAAGCAAATTCAAAGAAGTGCTGGAAGATTACTGTCAAGCATTGGGTAGTGAACTAAACAGGGGTAAGTGTCATGTCTACTGCTGGAATATCTCAGCTGCTGTTGCTAGTGCCATAGCCAGATGTATAGGCTTTGCAATTTCAACATCCTGGACCTCCTTTAAATACCTTAGGCTTCCCATCTTTCATAAGAGGGCTATGAACAAGGATTGGCACCCCCAGATAGAAAAATTCAAAGCAAAAATGCAGGCATGGGGATCCTCCTGGCTCAACATTGCTGGAAATTCAGTGCTCATCAAATCTGTGCTAAGCAGCTTGCCGCTATTTCAATTCTCTCTTATTTTGGTGCCAATGGGAATCATTAAGAGGATGTAGGAGCTAATAAGGAAATTTCTTTGGAAAGGAGGCAAACAAAATGAGAAGAGAATTTCTCTGGTTAATTGGGAAATAGTCTCTAGACTGCTACAAGAGGGAGGATTAAACTATAAAAATCTAAGCACACAAAATTTAGCAATGGGAGCCAAACTGATTTGGAAGATCATAGCTCCAAAGCCAGGATGGGTTCAACTGGTGCTGTGGAGGAAATATTTCAGAGGTTAGAGACTTTGGTGCCTGGAGTAGCCCAAAGACAAAATTAGATCCCCCCTCAGCACTCTAATTATTAAAATTGGCCCGCTAATAAGAGACAATGCCTACTGGATACCAGGAAATGGCAAACACATCAGAATATGGGAGGATAACATAATGAATAGGCCTCCACTGGTGAGCTCAAATATTAGGAATGAGCTAAAGGTATGGATGGATGAAGCCAATTTAAAAACGCTCTGGGACATATCGAATTGGTGTGGAGACTGCTGGCCTGGCTGGAAAACGATCAAAGTGGCATCTGCGTGGCAGTCAGAGTATGATACGCCGTTGAAGATGCTACATGGGGCGACTCCACTACACGTAAGAAGAAAAGACTCGAGAGGCTGGGGATTGAAGCAGATTGGGTATTCGGTGGCTCAGGGCTACGCCAAAATCATGGAGAGACCTCACGTGCCTCCTAATCTGGCGCCCTGGATTGGTATTTGGAATTTCCCTACCATTCCAAAGATCGATTTTTTCTGCTGACTGCTATGCCATCAAAAAATCCTAACAGATGATATGCTTCAGAAAAGGGGTATTCTAGGGCCATCAAGATGCACACTATGCAAAGAAAGTCTGGAATCTGCTCTTCACCTTTCACTGGAATGCAATTTCACAGGTCTAATCTGGCATGAACTCCTTGGATCATCAAAATTTATGCCCACCTTCCTCCACTCTGTCCCGGACTTGTTTGCTGGGTGGCTGGCCAGGTATCCAGGCCCAAGTCCAAAAAACAAGATAGTCAAAGCAGCATGGACCACTTTGCCCAAATTCATTAGCTAGCAAATCTGGTTGGAGAGAAACAGAAGGATTTTCAGAGATAAGGAACATAATTACAAACTAGTTTCAAATACAGTGAAAGGTCAGTTAAATGAGTGGCTAAGAGACAAAAGCGATGACTCCAATCTAAGCCAGTAGGATATTGAGTTTGGAGCAGCCCTCAACCTCAATTTCCAAAAATCGAAAATCCAACCTATATGTCTCAAAGATTGGCAAATCAGGAAAAACGAAGAAGAATTTCAATCTTGGCTGTCCAAGGAAACACTCCCCTCTCTTTTCTTTGATGGGGTAGCCAAGGGAAATCCAGGAATGGTTGGAGCAAGAGGACTAATTATAAATATAGAAGAAGCATCTATACACAATTTTGCATGGGGACTGGGCCACTCCTCAAGCATACAGGTTGAAGTCGTGGCTCTGTTTCAAGGGATCAAAACGCTTAAAGAGCCGGGGCACACATAAGCATTTGTTTTCGGTGATTCCCAAGTCATCATCAATGCAATGGTGACCAACACAAATTTAGCAGATCTTCGTCTTGCAAGGACAATTACAAGAATTAAAGGCAGGACAAAGCTCCTAAAACTGGAATTCTTTAATATCCTGAGAAACAACAACAAAGAAGCAGATGTAGAGGTAAATAAGGCAGCCCAGCTAGGTGCTGGAACTATTCTCAGAGATAATGAAATCTCTTGGGAACCAATTCCCTAAATTTTCTATGTTTTTCTGTCTTTTGTTAAATCAGTTTGTATGCATTCATAAGCTTGGGAAATCAGCAACAAGAGTTCATGTGAAAAATTGTAAAAAGAGGCGATTCACAAGCATATGTGCCATGTTCAGCTGGTTGGAGAGATGCCAAGAAACCAGTTTCGCCCTTTGTAACCGAAATTATGGCTTTTTGCCAGATACTTAATGAAATCCCATAACCGTTTCTGTAAAAAATAAATAAAATAAAATAATAATAATAATAATATTATTATTATTATTTTAATATTAATATTAAGGTTAATAATTTCTTTTGTGAAATATTTCGGCGGAAATGACATCTCGGTTTTGTCTCAGGGGTTCATCTCGCTTTCATCCAGGGGATGACTGATAAGATTGCTAGAATTCTTAGGAAGCATAATGTCCCCTCTACCTTTAGACCCCTTAACACCATCCGTAGCTCCCTTAGATCGGTAAAAGACCCGGTTGACCCTAAGGACATGAAAGGTGTCTATGTTGTTCCATGTTCCTGTGGGACCCCATATGTTGGTGAGATTGGTTGCTCTATTAATCAAAGGATTAATGAGCACTCAGCCGACATAAAACATAGGAGAACCCGGTCTTCTGCCCTGGCCAAACATGTAGAGAAGACGAAACACCATATATGCATTGAGGAGGCTTGTGTTATTGCCAAGGTGGCACATTTCCATCACTGAAAAGTTACGAAAGCCATAGAAATCGAAAGAAGGCCAAGAAAACTCAATAGAGATGATGGCTGATCACTGCCCTCTCCTCCTAGCTACTTCCTCGTTTTTTCCCTCCCACACCCCGCCATCCCTGGGCCAGTTTCCTTGTTTTCCCCTTCCTTGCCTTGTTTGATCATTGTTCTTTTTTCCCTTCTTGTCTCTTTATTTTCCTTCACTCCCTCCAGATATATATATATATATATATATATTGATTTATGTTTTCTTTCTAGATAGGTATTTTAATAGGTTAAGGTCGTGTGAGTTAATTCTTACAAGAAACTAATTTGTATAATAACTAATTAACTATTTACTTATATATGTAATTCAGAATGTATATATTTACATATCTTTCCATAGTATAATGTTTTTGATTTCATAATATACATATTCATTTAATTATTTTTCCATATTAGCTATTTTTAGGTTATTAATGATTAATATTTGATTGAGCCATTACAATTTTTGGTGGTACAAAATAAAAACAACAACTAACCTCCATGTTAATTTACTAACCTTTTATTTATTTAATTATAATTGGACAACTAATTTATTAATTTTCTTAATTTTTAATACAAACTTTACTTTTATTCAAATGTTGGTAATAAATATAACAATAATTTTGGTAAAAATCATTGCATTTTCACCGAAATATTTCTCATTAAACTTGATATGGATCACAAATGCTTAAATTTAACAATGTTTTTTGCATGGTATTAATAATAAGTTGGCTCAGATGCTTCACCTAAATAAAACCTCTTTTTTTTAGTGTTCATAAATATAAAGAGCTTTATGGAATAAATATAAAAATATGTTTTATTTATTTACCATGCCTCTAGTTTATTTATATTTTATTTATTTACCATACCTCTTTTATTTACAATGGTATTTGGCCGAGAGGCTTGGTATATAATTAGATGTTGATTTCTTATCCTATTTGATATATTTTTATTTATTTACCACACCCCTTTATACCTCTTTTATATTTATTTATTTAGCATACCTCTATTATAAATATAGTATTTGGCCCATGGTATTAATAATAATTTATCCCATGGTATTTGGTCCATAAGCTTCACCTAAACAAAACCTCTTTTTTGAGTTTTCTTTAAATATAAAGAGGTTTATAGAGTAAATATAAAAAATGGTTTTATTTATTTACCATAAGTATAGTGTACGAATATTTTTATTTATTTATCATACCTCTCGAGTAAGTATAAAAGGACGTTTTATTTATTTACCATACCTCTTTTTTTTAAAGTTTTCATAAACCTTTTTATATTTTAAATGTATATTGTGTTTATACATAATAATAATTAGATTGATTTTTAAATAGGGCAGACTTTAAATTAACTATATTTACCATACCTCTTTTTTTTTAAGTTTTCATAAACCTTTTTATATTTTAAATGTATATTGTGTTTATACATAATAATAATTAGATTGATTTTTAAATAGGGCAGACTTTAAATTAACTAATCAGGATAGAAATTTGCTTAAAAATGTTAAATGTTAAACATGACATGTTAAACTACCTCCATAATGGGTTGTAGCACTCCACACAATAAAAATAAAAATAACCTTATGTTAAAATAAAAATTCTATGTTTAACTTTTTATTAATTTTTTATTGAGTAATTAAGGCACCCGTGGTTTCTAGATCCATCTTTAACTCCGGATCCACCAAGAGTGGAGAGATATCAAATCTCTTGAGACAGAAATATCTTAAGATCAAATAATCAAGAGATTTGATCCCTCTAGGCACTTGTAGATCTAGAATTAAGATGGATCTTGGCTGATATTAAGAATATCTATGGTAAGAATCTTAAAAGATTTTTTAATATATATATGTGTGTGTGTGTGTGTTTAACTTATATATTATTTTTTTTTTTTTTTTTTTTTTTTTTTTTTTTTTTTTTTTTTATCATAATATTAATATAATAATTTTAAGTCTATTTGGGGTAGATTCGATATGGATAGAAGTTGGCATGGTAAAGATGTAGTTCTACCAAGATTATAAAATAATAATAATAATAATTTTAAATAAAGTTATAATTTAGTTTTTTTTTTATAATTTTTTTAATTTTAGCAACTTCAAATGTATGATGAAGTAAGTATTTTGTTGTTTATTATGGAGTGATGTCTATTAGTATTTACCAATCATTTAATCTATATCAATGAACTAGTATTTACAACCTCACAATATTAATCTTTCACTATTTCTTAAAATGTTGTGCAATTTAAGATTTTATGTTTTAAATTTGATATAGCCTTTGTGTGTGATCTTCTTTACATACCTTGCCAATGGTTTGTGGGAAGTTTAGTTAAAATTGTTGGACACAGTCATGTTGCTCCATTAAATGAATATTCATTTGTTTCTAGATAGAGACATAACATTTTATAAAATCTTTTCTTTCCAAAAAAAAAGAGTATTACAAAGGAAACACTCATGAAGAATGGGTTATCTAACATGCATATGCACTTCTAAGTAATGTTAACACTAAAGTGGAGTAGGAAAATGAGTGTGTATGCCATACTTTATGAGCTAGTATTATCTCACAATTCTTGTCAATGTGGGATTGTTACATTCTTTGTAAAAGATTTCTATATTTTTTTTGCAAAAGGAGTTAAATTAACATGGAATGAAATCCTAAACAAAGAATATTTCATTTTGATTTTTAACAAACTTGCAATTAAGGGATTTTAGGGTCAAGGGTGATCCTAAGTGGATCACTCTATAATTTGTCATATGTCTGGTACTTTTGAGTGGAAAATTTAGAGCCATGGACTTGTCGAGCCCACTTTAGGGGAAAATCATATTTTAGTGATTTGGCTTCCTAAATAATCTAGAACGTGTTTCAAGCATTGAATCATTATTCAAGGGGTCAAAGTCTGCAAAAAAGTCTGTAGAGTTTGACAACATTTTACTCATTGAGAGATTTCCAACAATCCAAAGAGCATCTTAATTAGAGTCTATGTGAGAGAAAAAAAAGTTTCACGCAAGTTGAGCTATTTGTAGAAGTGGATGACACATTAACACCCATTACTCATACGTGTAGAGCTAGTCACATGTGGACTTCAAAAAAATTCTATAGGTTCCAAAGCCCTACCCTTAATTGGAAACTAGCGCATGCAAAAATCCTAAGCCTAACCTTAGATGGCTATCAAGCATGTTAAGACTAGGCTTAAAGGAAAGAAACATGCTTTGTTCCAAGTGTATTGATTTACTATTCTGTAGATGAGAAGAGAAAAGGAGTGGCATACTTTGAGCAAAATGGAGGAAGTAGAAGACCTTATAGTAATAATTTAGGACATAATATCTATTGTAACCCCATATTAAGTCCATCTCTCTTTATATCTTGCATTTTATGTCTAAGAAGAAAAGGGAAAAACACAGACGCAACCTTTTTCTTAGGTATCCCAGGGCAGATCTTATGTTCATTTTATAGTGATAGCTTCTCTTTTATATTCTAATTGTAATACAGGGTTTTGAACATTATTTTTAGAGCATTACATTTTTAATCATAAGTTAACATTACCTAAGGGAGGATAAACTTCATAGTATTTTGCATTAATTTGTATGATGTATTACGAAGTACTGACGATTGGAAGGTCCACAAAAATTTAAATATCATATGGTATCAAAGTGATTTACTCTAGGGAATTTGTGGGATATTATAGTATCTATAAATTGGATAAATAAAGAATTTAATAATTATAACATACCTAACCACCCTTATACATTATCAGAATGGTATGATACTTAAAATTTTCCTCACCTTTAGCTTGCCAATGACTCTCAACGAAAAGCCTTTAGTCCTTGCTTCTCAATTGAATATGCTAATACAATATGAATAATTAGAGAAAATTAAAATTATCAATAATTTCAAGTTAACAAACTCTTCCTCGATTTTGAATTCCATAAACACATTAGTTCGATTTCTCTTAAATATATCTTAGATTAGCCTACTATTTAGACTAGGACATCAAATGCACATAATTAGCCAATGAAGTCATTACAATCAAATTAAATATTTCATTCATATGCATTTCCATCCTGGAAAATACACAAAAAGAATATCAATTTTCCATAAACATATCACTTTCACACATGCAAAACTCAACTCAAAAGTTACTTGAACATAAGCACCATTTTACCATTTACATTACTTACATATATGTGCAAAATTTACCTTGATGATTATAGAAGAATACCCATTTAGCATTTACATTACTTACACTTATATGCAAAATTTAACTCATGTCACTGTACAACATTCCACCAAATGCAACAATGAAATTGCATATAAGCCACGTCAAGCTTCATGACCATTTGGCATTTACATTACCTACCCATATATGCGAAACTTAACTTTTTTCAATGTTATATATTCCACTGAATTCAACAATGAAATAACATAAAATCCACACCAAGCTTCGTGTTTCTTGGCAAAATAAAGACTAAATTGATAGGCAAGACATACAAACCACATCAATCAAACAATCTAGGCAAGTAAATTGCCTTTTCACTAGAGGCATAACAACTTTAATGATATGAACACCTTATCCATATGGGTTGCCTCTTGCTACAACAATAACAAGCAAAACTATATAGAGAATTTATCCATATGGGTTTCCTTTTGTTATAGCCATAACAAGTAAAATGATATGGACAATTTATCCATATGGATTACCTCTTGCTAAAGTTACAACAAGTAAAAATATATGGACAATTTTTTCATGGGGATTTCCTTTTATTACAACCATAGAAAGCAAATCAATTTGACAATTTCTGAGCAAATATATTTACTTTGTAAGAGAAAAACATGTAAATGCATGCTCCAAAATAGAGGCAATTATTTGTGCTTTTAAGTCAAATAATGAAAGACAGATTTCAAGTCCATAATCAAGCCAACATGGTGAATGAATTAATTATTCACAACAAAACCATTTTTATGCTATAAATCAAATAATTCCTATGACAATCTCATACTTCTTAATCAATCAATTTAAATGACAATCTCAAATCAACACATCAATCCATTCATGGGAAACCAAAATCCCATATGATTTAGATAGACTATTATTTGGGTTTAACTAAACATGTAACGATTTGATACCTCTTGTTAAGCCCTAGACAAGTCCACGTTAATTTTGAAACCCCTTATTAAGCCCTAAATATTAAGTTATTACATTTTTATTCTTATATTATTATGTAGGTAAAAACCTTTCATTTTACCTTTTCATTATAATTGTACTCTTTATCTCCTATATATATACCAAGGAGACCTAGTCTTAAAATCATCATATCTTAGGCTTACATTGATCAATAATTAAAAAAAATTACTATAGGCAAAACTTTCATAGTCATGAGGGATCAAATTTCAAATATATATTAGGACAAATGTCATCCATCTTAATAGTCTAGAAATTAGGGTTTTGAAAGGTATGTGACTTATAATTGGAATAACTTTTGTCTTGGAAGATCTATTTTTGGTGATTCAAAACTTGTGATAAAGAGGGAAAAAATGAGCATTTATTTAATCACGGCTTGTAAGGGTGCTTCAAAAGTTACTTCACTTTTTAAACCTCTAGAAATCTCATCCATTACTCATGAAGACGTAAGATGTCCAATAATGAGTATCTAATTTGGAAAGTCAGTTGTTACAGGTGCAAGGATTAGCAAACAAATATGGAACAAAATGTGGAGGAAAACAAGGAAGAAATACAAAAGTCCATGAACTCCACGTAAATATTATCTCAAAGAGGCTTCCTAAAAGAGATATGGAGATCCAAGTAAATCATGAAAATAAGGAGAACAATCATGTTGAAACACATCACATATGGGAAGTATTCTATGATAACTGGAGAGAACAAATATTGAATCCCCAAATCATGATTTTTCATCACGTCGAGATCCACTTTATAAGAGATTATATACAACACTGAGAAAATACTTCAATTCGAAGACTGATATGAGGAAGTTTTATGGTAATGATCCTATAACATGGATATTCCAAATGTAGCAATACTTTGATCTACACCAAGTGACAACCTTACAAAAGATGAATATTGCATCCATATATTTATAACAAGATCAATTTGTATGGTAACAATGGCTTGGTGAAAGGAAAAAGGATTATATTGTATTTCAGTGTATTTTGACAAAGTAATTGATAACACATTATGGGGATATTAAGGGAAATACATTCTTTAGTCAATTGGTATATCTTTAGCAAATAGATCCAATTACAGATCACATTTAATAATTCCAAAAGTTGAGTCTTAGAGTAAAGAACATTTCATAAGATATTGTTTTAGACCTATTTATGGGAACTTTGAAGGATATCATCCAACATGATGTGCATATGTTTGAACCTAAATCAATAGAGCATGCTTTTAGTTTGGAAAGGAAATTTGAAAGTAAAAGTATATATACAAGAAGAGTGATCACAAACAATGATAGATAAAATCATGCTACCTCTCCTAACCTCACTCAACCAATAAGGTTGACACCTCAACAAATAAACGAAACAAGAGCAAAGGGATTATGTTATAACTATGATAGTAAGTATGGTAAGGGGTACACATGTGATAGGAAGAAAGTATTTTGCATAGATGGTGAAGAGGAAGAGACCAAGAATTAGAACCATCATAAGATCTAGAGCTAGAAGAGACTACTCCAACAATATATTGTCATGCATTGGCTAACATGTATACTCCACAAGCCGTCAACATAGAAGGATATATAAAAAAGATAAAGGTAATACTTGATTAATTCTAGTAGCACCCATAACTTTGCCAATTATAAATTGGAAAAACTTCTTTGCTTTGCATTTCCAATGCTAGAATTCCAAGTAATTATTGCAAAAAATGGAGGTACCATTAAATTTATAGAAGTGCTAGAGTATTAAGCTGAATATTGGTGCATATCTGTGGGATAGTCCCATGATTGTAATCCAAATGGGTGGTGCTAATATTGTATTAGAATTCCAATGGTTACAATCATTAGGAACAATGGCCCTTAATTTTAAATATCCTTTCATGACATTTTCCTCAAAAGGAAAGGAAATTGGGCTCATGTGAACCTAAGGGAAACCTTATGAAGTGATAAGTTTTAATAACATGACAAAATTACTTAATATGGGATGCCACAATGTAATTACACAATTGTTCTCATTAGATGTTCAAACATTTATATGCTCTTCTCTAATGGATCTCTGAAAATTTATCAATAATCATTCCAAGGTATCCAGAGAGATTACTAAGGGTCTTCCACCTACTCAACATTATGAACATGTTATTCATTTGCAATCGAGAAGTGCATCACCTAACATTAGGCCTTATAAGTATACATATGCACCGAATAGTGAGATTGAGTGTCTAATTCAAGAAATGTGTGAGAATGGCATCATTCAACTTTAGCCAAAGTGATTTCTCCTCACTAGAAACAATCCTTGAAATAAGGATTAAGCAACTAAGAAATCAAGCAATTATTGAGTACCAATCAAAAGAAAGAACCTACCAGGGGAAGAGGCAATAAGGGAGATGAGTTATTCATGTAGAAACACCTACACTTAGTTAAGTGTTGAGGATAACACTTGTTTGAAGGGGAGGGGCATGTTAAGCCTTAAACAAGCCCATATTAACTCTAAAGCCCCTTATTAAGCCCTAGATATTGAGTTGCTATATTTCTATTTTTATATGGTTATGCGGGCTAAAACCTTTAATTGTATCATTTTATTATAATTGTACCCTTTGTCTCGTGTGTGTGTACACACATGAGACAAAGGGTATAGTTATAATGAAAGGTGTAACAACCCTAGTCAAAATTCCATGTAAATAAAGCTAATAACAGAAAAATAATAACCATGGTCATGTGACACTTATTCTAAGATGAATGTTGGGCATGAAATCCTAGTGTGGGTGTTCGTTTGCTTTATTATGGCTAATGAAATTGGCAAAGGCAATGGTAAAGGCTTTGGAAAGGAATGAGGCATTAATTGGAGATACATGTAGTGTTGCCTTGTGGGAGGCATATAAGAGAGTTTGTTGATCGTCAGTGTGTACTGGGTGTTCATGCACCATTTAGATCAGTGACTTAGAGAGGCTTAAGACACGAGCTACAACTGCGACAATGTTATGGATCTTAGAGTGATGCCTTCCATCACATCATTGGGGGAAATATGATGCTGGTGGAGAATGTGTTGGCAGGGACATACTACGGGTGGGACCAGATGATGTTGTCATCATTGAAATGGCTATTGACACTATACAGGGAAATGGACCAATGGTAACTATTATTTTGGGACAGTGTTATGCTCATTCTTCTTTGAGAGATCTCGACCATCTGCCCTCATGTACAGATTCGTGATGGGGGCCCATAGGAGCCCAGGATGCGTCATTGGGGGAAACTACTATGACGAGGTGGAGGAGGGGGAGTCAGACATGTGTTTCGACCTGAGTTTTTTGAACATTGGGACTAGATGCCACTGTACATAGATGATTATCTATATAGTGGAATGAACTATTAAGGAGATCGTGACTTACCACTTCCGCCAAGACGAGCATGGGGTCTAGATGGTAAGTGAAAGTTGGTATATATTTAATGCATTTATAGTTTAAGAAACATGTGTATGAGGTACTGATTTCTAAATTTTGTGGTATGGAGATATAGCACCAGTGAGGCCAACAAGATACACAGGATGAGCTGTAGCACTTGGGGCTGTAGATAGGGTGGTTCCACATCACAACATATATCAGGTAGTGATGCTATACTGGAGGATCTCCCACGTAGTTTCAACATGCTACTGACCGAGGTGACAAAGCGTGGGTGGCATGGGTTAGAAGATCGGTATAGAGATGAGTGCACTGGTCTTCCCTCAGAGTGGCAAGGCATCACACAATGAATTGCTGTGGTTGGTAAAGCATTACAAGAACTACATGCTGGTGGGATGGTGCCATTGGATCAGAAGCCTCCAAATGATAGTGTTTAGTCATAGGGACATGTGGATCCCCATTTTTTTTTGTTAGAACATGTGAATGAGCATGTTAGGTGTATTTAGAGTAGTGGACTCCAAACACTATATGTTGGATATAATGATACATAATATGGTTATGCATCTTTTTGTGACGATTGTGGTTCGCCATTTGTTTATGCTATGAATGTCTTCTTGTACATGCATGTGATAAATGCCAATCTAGAATATTATTTACAATGGTATCTACATTGTGATTTTGGGCTCTAGGAACATGACTAAATGTAATGGATTCAAATTCACGTGCCAAAATATTAACTCGTAGATATTTTCTTATAGGATACGATTATGCACATGATAAATGTCGTTCAATTGCATGAAAAGTAGCAAGGAATCAAGACAAACATGAAGGTGAAGGATGCGACGATTAAGGGCATTAACTAACAAACATATCACAACATCATATTCAACATAGTTATTGGTGGCAGATCCAATGCATACATCGTTGGAGTGAACTAACGAGTGCAAGGGGGTGAAAATATCCCATGCTACTGAGGCTAGATTCCTGAGGAAGCAACTCATACCATCGACAAAAATGATATAAGGTGTGGATGGTGGATCCATCTGAAAGATGCAAGAAGACAATGTAAGATGGAGGGGGATGCAAGTTACCTAAATGAAAGAAAAAGAAAAATATACATACATTTCAATGGGAAATTTTATGGGAAAATTTATTGTGGTAAAGTGCGTTGCAAGGGTTAGGAAGGATTTCTCCTTCTGGACCCTCTAAAAGGTATGCTCCTTTGCCCAAACACTTATGAATGATGTAAGGTCCTAGCCATAGTGGTTCAAACTTCTCATGCCCCAGGACACCATGAGATTGGTCATAAATGAGAACAAGGCCACCTTCGTGGAAGGTACGAGAGTTGGATTTGCAGTCATATTGAGATTTGGTGTGCTTTTTGGCTACTTCAATGGTTTGCAATGCAACACAATAGTCTTCACTGGCATGCTAAAGCATGATAATTCATTGTTTTATAGGTTGGGTGTCTAGGAGAATTTTTACGACAAGGTGGAGAGAGGGGAATTCAAAATCGATTGGTAAGACTTCCTCCTCTCTAAAAATGAGGTGGAAAGGAGTGAACCCAATGGTAGTTTTGATAGAATTTCTATAGGTCCACAAAGGAGGGAAGAGTATAAGATTCAAGTTGGTCTTTTGTTTGTACACTGTTCGTTGAAGCATAGTTTTGAGGATTTTATTGACAATTTCAAATTGGCCATTGCCTTGGGGGTATTACGACATGAATATTGGTGTTCGAACTCCAACAAAGGGGATAGCTCATGCCATATCTCATTTCAAAGTGTCGACCATGGTCAAAGGCCAATTGTTTTGGAACCCCAAATCGAGTGATAACATGGTTAAAGAAAAAGAGGGTTACTGATCCAGGTGGATATTAGTGGCCACACACCTATTCCACCTAGACCCCCCAGTCAATTTCACCTGTTTCCTTAATTGTAGCACAATTTACTATTTTTGGCAGTTTTTTGGGTCCTGAACTTCCTGAGCCATTTTGAGGCCCTAAACGATGTTTATTGGTAAAATTATCAATAAATGGTATAGCAATCGCTTTAGTAGTCATAGTCCTTAGAGAGATATTTCCAAAAAGGTATCATACATGTCAAACAAAGATAATATGACCAAGTTACAACACCAGGAAGTTGGTTTCCCAACTAACCCCAACAAGGCCCATAAACTCTTGGTGTTACATCTTATCAAGTTAGGGTTTTGGTTGTTTAGGGTTTTCTCTTATTTTTCAATAATAAAAAGGCCCTTGAGCCTCATGGTAACTCAGTTTAGAGGCATGTAGTCGCCACATCTCTTCTCAGAGATAAGCTACCATCGCCCGAGCTATCATATTTCCATTCTGTTTGCAAGCATAGTTCAATATTTTTCTATTAATGAAATGAAGTGTTTTTCTGCTGCATCTCTATGTTTATGCTTATATCTATAAGTTGTTGTGTTCCTATTTAAGTTTAGACCAGTTACAGTAGCAGTGGTGTTATTAAACATTGGCATGGCTTCGTCTTGCTTGGTGAAATAGTCGATGACCACGATAATATACTTATGGTTATTAGCAAATTGGGGTCGACAATCCATAAAGTCAATAGTCGATTTAGAGAAAGGACTGGTTATGATGACAGGATGGAGGGGAGAAGGTGGAGCTCGCACCTTAGGGGCGTATAACTTGTAATTGGGATAGTGTTTGACTGCGTCAACATAATCGCTAAAGAGAGAAGGCCAAAATTAGCTGGCGTGCATGATTTTCTGGGCAGTGGCCATTCTAGAGAGGTGACCACCATAAGCGCAACCATGGCAAGCATTGAGCACTTTCTCAGCTTCAGCATGGGTGAGACAATGATGGAGGATAGTGTCAACACTGTGATGATAAAGATTGTCATTGATGAGAAGGTAACGAGGGGCTTGATGTTGAATACGTCGTCAATCATCACGAGTGAGATGGGGGGGAATTTATAGGTTTGCAGATATGGAGGATAGTGTCAACACTGTGATGATAAAGATTGTCATTGATGAGAAGGTAGTGAGGGGCTTGATGTCGAATACGTCATCGATCATCACGAGTGAGATTGGGTGGGAATTTCTAGGTTTACAGATATGTAAGGATGTCACCATAACAAGGATCATCTGAGGTAATGATGAATAAGTGTTCATCTGGAAGATCATAATTTATCGTCAGATCAGGCACACCAGTAGAAAATTCGGAAATGAATTCAACAAGTGCTAAACCTTTCTTACTCTTGGGCGTGAAAAATTTGAGATTGAATTCTTGAAGGATAACAATCCAATGGGTGTACTTCCCATTAATGATATGTCGACTCAACAGGAAGGCCATGGGGTTGGAATTGGTCACAACTTTGGTGGTACATGTAAGGATATAACGACAACACTTTTGAACAAAGAACAAAACAACCAACTCCAAATTTTATTTGTGTGAATAAGAAACAAGGGGACCATGAAGGTTCTTACTAACACAATAGATGACATGCTCATTTCTGGCAGAATTTTCTTGAATTACGACCCCAATGACTGAATAAGCGAACACAAAGATA
>APFE030395076.1:28703-63110 GCA_000404065.3 Pinus taeda
CCTTGCTTTCTTTGAAGAGTCGGCTATTTCCTTGATGACCTGCATTACCTATCATTCCTTTGATCATTGAAGATGTCCCTGGAATGATTGTTATCTTCATTAAGGGATGTGTCTCTGCCATTCGGACACTCCTTCGCATAATGGCTGAACTTATCGCAATTAAGGCATCTGCCTTTCCTTCCACCCTTAGATCCAGACTTCCTAATGAAGTGATCTTTAGGTAGGCCATCAGAAACTTCCGCTGCACCATTCTGATAATATTCTCTGCTTCGACTTCACCCTCGGTGAATTCGAAGAGAGATGAGGAATCCACTGATCCTTTTGTCCTTTCCCAACTATTTTCGGTGATTGCTCTTTCACTCTTGCTTGGGCATTGACTTCACCTCAACTCTGATACCATGTTAATTTTAGGTATGTTCTATGCTTAGAGAAATTTATTTCAATTTTCATTGTTAGCTCAATATCTTTTCCAGATTAGCAATCACATCAGCATTAAAGTAAACTACAAATAGAACATAAACATAAATCATAGAAGACAAGCCAAGACAAGAGGACACAAGATGTGGCGCTAGCCAGGGACAAACCCCAATGTGGGGAAACCCTTGATCAATTCTTCTTATATGTTCTTCAATAGTTCAGCAGAGAGAGAGATAGTATGTTTACAATAGAAGTCAACACTTTGACTTATCTAGATAAGAGCATAGATCATCTCTAAGAAGATGATACATGAGATCAATTGAAGACATGTTGCTTCAACTGATTCTCCAAGGTGATTCCTTCACCTATCATTGTGCTGCATTTTGTCATCATGTTGTACCTCACCGCGCTGCACCATGCTGCACCCATCATCACTATGTGGCATCTCATCACGCTTCATTAATCATGATTGTACCCATCACTGCACTGCATTATGTGCCTTTGTTGCGCTATGTTGTCATACTAACCTATGTGTTGGTTGCACCTTGCTTTCTTGTTGTCCCTAGCATGCTTCCTATCCCTAGCATGCTTGTTGACTTTAGCATGCTTTTTGTTGCATGCTAGTTGTCCCTTGCATGCTAGCTGTAACATTGCATGCTTGGTGTATTTGCTACTAAGTACCATACAACTGTCCTAATGTTAGTTGGTTTTCCCTTGCATGCTGCTCTCCTTCGGAGGCAGATGCTCTGACAGTGCCCACCATTTTTGGCAGTTTCGGCTGTTCCCGACAGTTCCGGCTTTTCCCTACAATTCTGGGAGTTCCCAACAATTCCGACTATTCCGGCTGTTCCCAGCTATTCTCGCAGTTCCCAGTAGTTCTGGCAGTTCTCGATAGTCCCGGCAGTTCCCGATAGTCACCACAATTTCGGCAGTTCCCGACAGTTCCCAGTAGTTCCCGGCAGTTCAAGTAGTTCCGGCAGTTCTCGGCAGTTCCAGCAGTTTCGGTTGTTCCGGTAGTTCCAGCAGTTCGACAGTTCCTCGTAGTTTCCGTACTTCCGATAGTTCTCGGTAGTTCCAGTAGTTCCAGAGTTCCCGGCAGTTCTGGCTTCTGCCCTCTAGATTAGGGCAGCGTTATTCCTTAGGATCTCTCCTCTATTAAAACTCAAAGACAAGTAGAGAGGAAGAGATCCCAAGTGTGTTGAAAATGACTTGAAGGCCACCTCTATTTATACTAAAACGTTGAGCACAAGTGGGGTTTATTTGGTTGCTGGCCAACCTTGACGAATTGTCCCATAACACAAATAAATTCATATCTCCATGAATACTTATCGTAATCGGATGATCTTTAGATCAATCCTACACCTCTCGATGAGAGGGATCCAAGAAAAATATCAGCTTCCATTAATAAGATGATCCACATAGAGTTTGGCCCTAGTTTCCAATTTTAACATGATGCGATAATTACGAAGTCTTTCATTTTGTTTGGAATTTGTTTTAAAATGATCAAAAAATTTCACGCGATGCGACGTTGCGATATCGCATATCGCAATTTTGTTAAGCTCCTTAATTTAAAACATCATTGGATTTGCAATTGGCAAAAATGCGATGGGTACAAAAATTTTAATATAAGTTTTTGTTCACTCCTTATACCTCCCGTACCTCCACCTCACTCACCCTCACGTCACCCCCACCTCACACTCCACTCACCTCACCACCTTATCCCTCCACACCACCTTATCCCTCCATAAGCTCACGTGAGCCTCCTTATAACTCCATGCCTCACCTCTCCTCACCTCCATTATCACTTATATATAATGGTTGATTCTAATGGTTTGTTTCGATTGATTCTAATCATTTGTTAAAATATTATATTTATATTATAATATTAACATATTATAATTTATATTTATATTGTAAGTTTAATTAATTTACATATAATAATAATAAATTTTAATATTTAATTAGTTTATATTTATTTATTCTATAAATAATATATGTTATAAATAGATTAATATTATATAATTTAATTGCATTAATTAAAATTAATGTATAATTAGTTAACTATAAAAGTTAGAATTAATTATTAAATAATAAAATTAATTTAGGATTCTAATTTAATTAATAAATTTTGATTTTTGGGTCTAGGCAACAGAATTTCCAGAATTCTGCCATATTTGACTAATAACCTTTAGAAACTCATAGATTGAGTTTTACTTGGCCAAATGAGGCTCAGGATGGCTCATTGGAAAGATAAAATCATGGAGAACATTCTTGAGGATGTTTCATTAACAGGTTTGATTATTTATTAGGTCTAAATTTCAGCAGAAGATCAAGCTCTGAATTTTGAATAAAACTAATTTTCCTGAGTTTTATTTTCTGCATTTCCATTTGTCCAAGCCTCTTCTGAATGCAAATCCATTCTTCAATGATATCCTTGGAAAATTAAATCATCACAGGCATCAATAGAAAGTTTAAATTTCCTTTTCAATTATTTATATTATTAGATTTATTTTAATTCCAGATTTGACATTTTGATTTTATTTTTACATTTTAATTTTGTTTTGATTTGATTTTGCAGGAAAACAATTGAAGAGATGAAGAGAAAAAAATCTCAATCAACAAGAAAAATCCAGCAATAGAAGAATGGAATTTTGATCCAATGAAAATTGATTAAACATATTTATTCTTCAACAAACTTTCCTATTCTAAATTCCCTTGTAAATATTAGAAATACCAGAATGTAGAATGTAATAAGGGCTTCTCTCCTCTGCAATTCTGGAATTCTAAAAGAACTTCTATAATAGGGATTTAGAGTTGTAGGTGGGAGGAGAGGAATCTCAGATCTGGAGATTATTGAGGTTTTTCTTTTACATTCTGAGTTATGTATAATGAACAGAGTTTGCACTATTGTAGCTCTGGTTTTGAAAGCAGAAGCTTAGGCACTGTAAAAGATTATTGTAGACTGAAGCTAGAGAATGGATTCAATAAAATTGGTATTTCAAATACTATTATTTTAAATACTTGTTTCATTTTATGATGATAGGAATGTGTCAATTTATTTCCATATTTGTGCACTTTTGTCGATATGGGTAATTTGTCTCAATTTTATGTTATTATGTATCTCTACTCTTATGGATTAGATTTTGATTTCTGACTAACTATTTACTCAGAAATCTATCTTATAAAACTGATTTATTGAATACTGATATGTTGTGAACTTCTTCCTCATATTATTACTTAATTATTCAAGTTACTGATTAAATGATCAATATCATTTTGTGAACTTCTTCCTGAGTGTTGTTGATTCATTATTTCAGTTAAGAGGTCTCAATAGGATGTGTTTCGATATTGATAATGTCAGTTAATTGAACTACTTCGTTAACTTCATATTCATTATAAACCAGACATATTTAAGTCTCAATTATTTAAAATTATCTTTCTCTTAATTAGGTTAGATCTATATCTATCTATTTGAGATAGGATTAAGATAGTTTCTTTTGCTTGCATCTTAGAATAAGTTTGCATTTAGATTAATTTCCACATTCTTTTAAATCATCTTCCAAAAGAGGCAAACTTTATTTGTGGCTTTGTTGACCCCAAAATCAGTGTAAGGATCAATTTCTTGACTGATCAGCAAAAGGGTTGATCTAATGTCTCTTCTCCATTGGTAAAAGAAAGTCATATTTTAAAGCCATTGGAGATTGAGAGAAGGTAACTAGACCTAGTTGAACCAGTCAGAACCACCATTCCAAACGGAAAAGGAGTTTCTTTAAGGTCTGGATCGGGTGGTCATCCCCCATGTTGTTGTAGCGAATTTCAAGGCTTCAACAAATCCTCAAGGTATTCAATGACTGGCTTGTCATGGCCGAATTTTTCAAATGTATTCACTATGTCAAACCATAACTTTAACTGTGCATTGTCAAAATTGTGTTCAAAATCAGAACATTCATCAATCTAAAAATCATAGGGAAACACTACCTCTTACTGTTTCGTCTAGAAAAGGTTCTCAAAGGATTTATTTTGACATTGGAAATTGTGGGAATAAATTTGAATCTATAAGGCTTGAATATCTTTCTCAATTTTTTCAACAAATGATTCTAAAAACTAGCTCTTCTCCTTAGAACCTTTGCTTAATATTAAATACCTAGGTAAAAAAACCTGATAAAGCTTCTTCCACTTGATCATCATCAAACTTATCAAAATATTCTCTAAAACCTACAATAGACAAAGGATCTCCAACATACCCTGTCATCTCGATTGGCTAGGCGACTGGATATGCACTTTAAACTCTGAATTTTTTGGATAGTGAAGTCGCCATAGATGTTCTAAACTCTGGATTGTTTGACAATCGAATTTCCTGGTGAATAATGCACAACTTTCTTGTGTTTGATCATTTTTCAACATCAGTAATCAAATATGAAACTTATTGGTTCTTTCCCAGGGAAGATGGAACCTTTCAATCCCCAACAACGACACCACTATGTTAGCTCTTGGTAATTTCCCTAGGTTGAGGAGAGAAATTCAGAGGTAACCGCAAACTATTTGAAAGTTGGAATATATCCCTTCCAAATTTAAACAGGGATCTGCCTGTCTAATCACTTATATGTTAGGTTAGGTATGATGCTCAGAGGGTATGAGTTTTAAAGATATGTTGAAAGAAAAGAGAACAAATTCATTGGGCAATACAATGGTTTCCAATGAGAGGAAAAGAGGAAGAGGGATATTCTACAAGGGAAATGTACCTAGTGTTTTTGGACATTTTAGTCAAAATAATTGTAGAAGGGTGAGTGGAAGATAAATGGAAAATGACATAGAGAGCATCAGACAATAGGATGAATTCTAAATGTCATTTTAGCAGAAAACATAAATGTTTACCAAACTGAAATAGAACACTATTTGAAGTAAATTCTGAATCAATATATTTGTTTAACTAAAAAATAAGACAGATGTAAAATCAAGATTGATAACATAAGGAACTTACAAAACCAAGAAGCACATCTCCAAAGAAACTAACACAGGAATCCCTGTAAAAATCGACCTCTATCCTTTCATTCACTAGACAATCAAGAAAATACAATGCACAAAGTGTTCTTCCTTCTCAAGCTTGACCAACCACCCTCTTGCACACTACAATTCATGAAATATCTACAATTAGCTCATACCTAGACTTAGGGGTTCAATCTCAACCATTTCCCAAAGATAGAGTCAATTACGTTAGATTTAGAAATTGCCTGGTAGGAAATAGGGACTGAATTTCTAGAAAATAGAGGTCAAATATTAAATCATATCTCTCGAATCATGATATTTATAAAACCGAATGATTTTTTTGTTGATGAATGGGTGCTTGAGAGAAATCTCTCTTATTTTTCGAAAATTATTCTTCAGATCCTCATAATCTATGCCCAAAGATCATGGCTAAAACAAGAAATAACAAAATCTGAAAAATAGGTTGTAATGATTCATTCGAATATTCCAATATATTACACTTGTTACAAAATTGAAGGAGGATATTGTAAATTAGCTTGTGTTTGACAAAACCTCTTTTTCTTTTTCAAAATTCATCTCCATTCGGTCAAGAACCAATTTCAAAAATAATGACAAAAACAATCGAAACATGTAGCAACTGTCCAAAAGCGCAACAACTCCATGGTTATCATACTTCTATCCATTCCCTGGATTTCTAAAAATGTTGAGTAGGTAGATTACATCCTCTACAACATTAGGAACCTATTTAAAGACCTTTTCTCAACCTAGAAACCTCAATCCTTGAAAGTTACCCCTCACAACAGAAGCGCAACGCCAAAGTGAAGTGAATTTCCACCTACATATGTTTGACTGGATGTTTGGGTCTCTGACAGAGGAAAATAGTTAGCTGATGATGTTGACAACCTAATTTAATGATGTGACCCCGCTACTTTGTGCCAATGATGAGCAAACAAGAATCACT
Source organism: Pinus taeda (assembly GCA_000404065.3). Lineage (NCBI taxonomy): Eukaryota > Viridiplantae > Streptophyta > Pinopsida > Pinales > Pinaceae > Pinus > Pinus taeda. The sequence goes on from APFE030395076.1 coordinate 35,068, forward strand.
ATGACCTCACTCATGATCTTGTATGAGACATCAACCCTAGACTTACTTGACTCAATCTTTAGGGAATCCATAACTATTTTTACATCATTTTTCACACACCCTAACATAATTACATCAATAATGAAATCCTAAATTATGTACAAAGACCAATAGCTTGATCTCTAAGAGATCATAGCAAAACCTTTACACATTTACCAAAATAAATTGAAAATACAAAACTTGTTATTGACTACTATAATATAGGACACTAGCATGACCTATGCTTTGATACCACTTATTGGGAATCACAATTTTCGTTAGACCAAAACCCATAGGTGTTATTCAACGATCGCATCACCAAAGATAAGGATCCAGGAGATAGGTCAAAGTTGTCATTGATGTCAATATGGAATTGAAGATGATTAAATGCCCTAACCCTAATTTCTTAGAATTCCAAGAAAAATGACTTATCTAAACCCTAATCCTAGCTATATGATAGCTTAATGTAGGAAACCCTAGCTATAGATGATACCCTAACCATATTTTTCCATAAATGATGATGTCCTAATCATAAGAAGGCACCCTTTAGAAGAACTTTCTATGAAATCCTAAGGAATGTTAATAAATTCTAAAGGTTGTCACAAAGAATAATTTATTCTAGAAAATAGAATCAATACCTTGAAATGCATCCTTTACCAGCTTGTAAAAGAAGTCAATATCTTTCCAACGAGTATAAACTTGCCTCCAAACTCCTTATAACTTGGGAGAAAATCAATTTTTAAGTCTGCAAATATATATAATTATCTGCTAGCCAACTTGAGTAGGCCCTATCCAATCTGAACCAATATGTCTCTTCCCATAGAATCCAACAACTATAAATATAACTTGAGCTCATGCATTTTAGAAAAAGGAATTTTGGTCAAAAATAGTGTGGTAAATCTCGGATCTGAGGAGAAGAACTCTTGAATCAAAGAAGAAAACAAAGATTTTTCTATTGGGAAAACTTTGCATTAATTCTTGGCATTTTATATTTAGATCATTGGATATTTTGTGAAGAATTAGTCAACCTCAGTTGCAGACAAAGTATACTCCATAAAATTCTTACGTGTGGCACACAAAGAACAGAAAATTCGACCTAGTAAAGGCCTGCAATCTCAACCCTGTGAATCTGCACTTCAGCCCTGTGGATGACTTGAGCTTCGGCCTATGATCAGACCTGTAACTTTCTCCTATAACCAGAGTTTGAACCTGTTACAAAAGTGCATACATCAGTTAAAGGCCTGACCTTCCTCTGGAATTATAAACGAGGATATTTTTTGTGGTTTTTGGTCAAGTACTTCCTTGTGAATTTTGTAATATCTCTGAGCATACCTCAATTCATTCGTTGATTTGTCTTTGCCCTATAGTTTGGCATAGTTCAAGAACATTTCACATTTGTTCTAGACTAGACCTTGGCTACTCTTTCTAGATCAGATCTTTGGTCTAAGTTTTTTCTTAGACCTAAACCTTTATTAGCAAATTGATGCAGATCTGAAGCATTTTGAAGACTCTGGTTTCATCCCTCTTTTAGAAGAATTTTTGGGCCTTTGCTATGAACAAGTTTTGTCATTTCTGGGTAGTAATCTCAATTTTTGGAGCACACTTTCCATAATAGGAACTTGGGCTTTGGAGCATACTTTCATAACATAAGTCTTGGTGACTTTGGAGTAGAAATTTTGGTCACCTAAGAGCATAAATCTTGGACATATTGAACACTAAAGTCTCAAAATTCCTAATCATTGGGCTGAAGTTTGATCTGTAAGAGAATTGTAAAATGTTTTCAATCTAAGCTTTGAGAAGGGACTTGGATCAATTTGGAAATTTCTATAGCAGCACATGAAGACATCTTTGGATAATTACTGAAGACATCTTTGGAGCATTGTTAAAAGCATCATTAGAACATTTTTCTTAAACCTTTGGATTATATTTTTTAAGAGGCGTGATTGAATAAGACTTGTTATATTATACTTGTGAAGAACCTTGATCGAAATTAGCCTACTGTAATTTGTTTGAAGGAAATCTGAAGTCTGGAAGATGAGTCCTTAAGCATCATTTCAAGAGATAAAATTTAAAGTAATTTGGACCTTCTTGGGGCAACTCATTGAAGATACATTGGAGCATTATTGAAGATCTAGTAAAGGAATCTTGAAGCTGATCTTGGAGGCATTATTGGATACCTCGATGGATGATTGAAACCCTCATGGAGTAACCATGAAGAAAAAAATTTGGGTGCCATGAAGAGTATTTGTGAAACCTTTTATGGTTTCTAAACTTTTCATTGATGAAAGAAGGATTACTAAAGATTGATTGAGAGCGGTGTTGAATATTATCAAGGCTTGTTGCAAAATATATTGAGGAAGACTTGAAGAACCATTGTACTTGTCTTGAAGAGCTGAAGTAGTATGATAGGGTTGGTGCCCTAGAGGATAGGTGTCCTCAAGAAGATCAGGTTGGAGCCCTAGAGGTTGGAGCCTCATAAAGATAAGGTTGGATCCTTGTGGAAGATAGGGTTAGAGCCCTTGAGGTTGGAGCCTCATAAAGGCCAAGTTGGAGCTTGGGACCATACATGTAAATGCTTAGTTGATTGAAGATAGGTTTCTTCATCTAGGGTTGGATCCCTAATCATTATTAGACTTGTTTTATTGTAAATAAGAGGATTTAAGTCCTCGTTGTTTCTAATTAATAAAATTATTTATCTCATTTTTGTTCATTTTGTGTTCTGTTTATAAGTGATCTAAAACTAGTATAGTAACAATCGTAAAAGAAATATTGATTCACCCCCCTCTCAGTATTTCAAACAATTTGTATCAGAGCTAGTACCTTAGAACACAAATGGAAATATCAAGGAAGAAAGGCTCCAATCCATTTGAAGATGTCTCTTCCACACTCAAGAATTCATATGAAAACAAGGTTGACAAAGTCCCTATGTTGAATGAAAAAAATTTTGAAGTATGGAAGGGTAGAACGAAATTATTTTTGATGGCTCAAGGTTTGAAGTTTGGGAATCAATGATTACTAGAAGAAAAATAGAAGAAGAATCCAAAGTGCATAATGCAATAGCAATGAAGGAAATTTTGAGTGGGCTACCAAATCCTATAAAGGAAAAAATGGAAAATTGTTCATCAACAGAAAAGCTTTGGGAAAAAAATCAAGATCTTCACTCTAAAGGATTATTGTTCATAACCTCTGACCTAAAAGATGATGCCAAAGAGCATCAAGATGAACCAAGGAAGACAAATGAAGGGACCATTTGTATAAAGGAAGATGATGATGAATAAATTCTTGAAGTAGAAGTTGAAATAGATCTTAAGACAAAGCTTGTAGCTAACCTAGAAGAAATAAGCAGCTTGGAAAAGGAAAATAAGGAGCTCAAGAAGCAAGCACAAGATGGTGACCATGACCTTGACAAGACAAGGAAGGAATTTAACCTTTTCAAGCTTCAAGCACAAGAAAGAAATAAGGAGCTCAACAAACTTAAGGAGGAATTGCATCAAAACAAGAAAAAACATCATGCAGAAGTCATATTCATGACGAATAAGTTGGATAAAGCAAAGAAAAGGAAGGACATTTTGTCAAGCCATCTGGAACAAAGACATGAGGACTAAAAGAAAAGGAAGAGAAAAAGGTTATGGCATGTCAACTAAATGAAAGGGATGAAGAAATTCTTCTACTATGTTATAGGATAAAATGCATGGTGTATGGAGAATGGAGATACCCTCAAGGGTCTTCCCAAGATCCTTGGCGGAGTGTAAGATTATTTGCAGCTATCACAAAGCTACATGCATGTCCATAAACAATAACTAACTATCAAAGCAAGACAGATTCATTGCCTCAAGCCTCCGTGTAGGTTTGCTGGAGAGCACAATGCAGTTAGGTGGAAGTCCCCTAAGACAGCTCTAGATCAAATCCTACACATAGAAGAGACAAGCATAATCACAACATACAACCTTGATAATTAATACATGAATATACAAAAGACATCTAGTTACACATAACTAAGCTACTCATGCTAAAAGGTATTGGACAAACAAATAAATGAATGATAGTACCAACACCACGGAGTAGATAGTACAACTGCAATTCTATATTAATGTCGGAAGAGTGATTACAACCATCTATTGCATCAGCCTTCCCTTACCCCTCTAGCTCCTCTCTCTCTCTCCCTTCTTACCAACTTCTTATGCTTAGATTTGAGACTATGCTCGACAATCAAGTAAATTATCCTTTCAAATGATCTGACCTCCATCACCATAGCCCTAGCTCTGCTTATGTAGCATTCGAGTTAGGGTTGCCAAGTTCCTCCATGAGTTTCTTTAGGTAAAAGCAATGATGTTGCCATGCTTTTGATATCTTTCCCATTTGTCTCCTTCATTAGGATTAGAAATCCCTCAAATAGGTCAAACTCTAGATGTTTCCTTGCTTTTCTGAGTAGATTTAGGAGGGAATATAGAGATATTTATGAGTCAATTCACTCCTTTGACCTCTAGATTCTCATTAGGATTCACTAACACTCTCCCTGAACCAACAAGTAGAATTAGTAAGGTCACTAATGCTCCCTTAGGTTTACAAAGAATCTTTATAAAGCATGTTATCAGTGTATAGACAATCTTAGTGTGGAAACAAGGTCTGTGATTTTGGCTATTGCTTCAGCCATCATGTCTTTCTCCTCCGAGCTGATGAGGAGGTCATTTTGTTGTATAAAAAATGCCCCCTAAAGTGTGAGATTAGAGGCTACGACGATGGCCGAAATACTTTACTTAACTATAATTTTCCTTCTTTGACAAAAAGAGAGGGAATATCAGAGCTTCGACCAGTACGGGAAACCTGATACAACACATATATATAAAACAACTAAAATCATGTCCTGAGTCGGACATTCCCATGCTTAGTAGCTATGTCAGAGTGATTTTCTCATAAAAGAGATACGATGATGCTAGTTTCTGATAAGCACAATGTGGATTCGGTGTCATAATAAGATCATTCTGATGAGCTGTCTCCAAAAAACAATATACACAACTTGGGAGAGGAAACAAAGATGAGTGATGAAAGCCTCTACCTAAGGTCTTGATTTCCGCTTCACTGAACAACATAGATCAATACATGTGAATATATGCGTTGATGTCGAACATGCATGAGATCGTATGATTACCAATCAATAATGGAGACCGTTAACAGACTCGAGGAAGGCCACCAATAATGGTGATGATCTCCAAGATGCACAATACAATCTAGCGAGTGTGAAAAATGTTTTTGTCGTCGAACATCTGTAGAATCGCTTACCAGAAGCCAATAATGAGAACTCTTGATCAAACACAAGGTGACCTGCCACCAATGTCTGCAAGTACCAAGGCACTAAATGTGTTTCTAGGTTGTCTTCCTAGATAGAGTGTTGAAGTCGATAGGAAGATACATGTCAAAAGTTAGGCAATAATGTGTCCTACATCAATCGACATGAAACGGGACAAGAATGATTTGTTTTTTGAGGAATCTTTGAGCATTGGGTCTAAACGACAGAAGGCATGATGAAAGGACATGTTGATGGGCTAATGAAGGAAACAAAAGGTTAGCCCTTGAAAAATAGAAGGCACGAAAATGGTTTTAACCATGCAACACTAGACTCATGAACACGAAAGAGTGTTAGGATATAGAGATGCAAGAACATTAGGGTATTTTAGGCTAAACTCATAGGATAGCAGGATTCATATTGAGAGGTCATCACAAGGAAGGTTTATCTGAGGGAGTGCCATGTTCAAGGGAACGGCTACTACCAAACCACGTTTTCTAATACTGAATACAATTGTATTGCCTACTTTCCCGGTCTGATTAGTGTAGTGAGTTCAGACAGGTAAACTCATCGATCTTTTCATATTTTTAAGAGTTTGAAAAAGACCGCAAAAAGAGAAAATCTATGCCTTATATGATTAGTTTAATGAGTCCAAGCAGGCAAACTCGTTGATCTTTTCATATTTTAAGAGTCTGAAAAGGGTTGTAAAAAGAGAAACTTTATACCTTGTTTGTTTAATTTAATGAGTCCGAGCAGGCAAACTCGTTAATATTTTCATATTTTAAGAGTATGAAAAGGGTCGTAAAAGAGAAACTCTATACCTTGTTTGTTTAATTTAATGAGTCCAAACGAGACAACTCAGTGGTCTTTTCATATTTAGAGAGTCTGAAAATATCTTAAAGAACGACTCTAGGGTGGTCCCTTTGTCGTAGTTTTTAACCGAGTGCGACAAAAGTTTAATAGTATACATGGATCAGTTACTTTTCCGTGAGTTTATCTATTGAGTTCGAATAAAGAGAAACATATTATGAATAGATGTTGACCTCATTTTGTTACGAGTAAGAGGAGACAGACTAAACTCGATATTCGTCGTGAATTTTTAATGAGTCATGCAACGACAAACTCAATACCTTCATCAAATTTTAATGAGTCAAATGAAGAAAACTCAAGGTATCTTTTTCAGTTTAGTGAGAAAGGAAAAAGAGGGAAAATAACTGCTCATTCCTTCTTCGTAGATTTAACGAGCCCAAAGAAGGGGAAAAACTCGGGGATTTTTTCAATTTAAGAGCGAGAAATGATCCCAGAAAAGCAAGTGCTCTGGTTGCTGTCGGAGATTTTTAACGAGCCTAGTGACAAAAAACTCAGGATTTTTCAGTTTAACGAGCAAGAAAAGTACTAAAAGAATCTCGAGTCATCTTTATAAATCTTTAACGAGCCTAAAGAAAAAACTTGGGATTTTTTTAGTTTTATGAGTGAGAAAAAAGCGCCTAAAAAGAATTCTCTAATGATCTTTTTCAGTTTTATGAGCTAGAAATAGAGCAAAAAAGAGTTGCTCAGACCATCATCATATGTGTTTAACGAGCCCAACGATGAAAAACTCGGGGATTTTTCAGTTCAAGAGCAAGAAAAAGTCCCTAAAAAGAACATACTCATATCTTCTTTGTAGTAGTTTAATGAGCCCAAAGAAGAAGACTCGAGGTTTTTCAGATTAAAGAGCAAGAAAAATACCATAAAAAGAATGCTTGGTACTTCTTGATCTCATGCTTGACAATAGAAGTGTCTATGCCATGCATTTCCTTAGAAGACCAAGGGAAAACATCGCGGAAGTCTTTAAAAGGGTAGGTGAAGCTTGCAATTTCCTCGGGATTGCGATTGGCTCTAATTTGTATGTTTTCCACGATGCCTGTCTTGACTGAAATATCGACAAGCAATGTTTTTGAAAGATTTCCCATGTTTCCCTCTGATTCCAAAGTTTGGATAGTCGTATATGGTGAGGAAACGATTTCATGTGCGTCAGGTGACAGGATTTGAAGAGGTGTCATGTCCGAATCAGATATCGAAACACGATGTTGTGAGTCCTCCCAAGGTCGCTCTTCTAAACTCATGATCTCTCTAATAGCTTCGTCCGTATGTAGGCCCTGATTGAGGGGATCGAAAGAATGAGCAGTTATGGGAGGGGTAGTGGTACCGTTGGTCGTGACTAAAGTGACCAGAGACTCAGATGTAGATTGAATGGCTTTGTAGGCCAATTTAGCTGGTCACAGTGGAATTTGTTCTCCATAAATGTTAATGTCTGAAGGGGCCGGTAGGATCCAAGGATCGGTCGATTTGTGAGGAATGGGTGAAACCATATTGACCATATGTGGAACCTTTGGCAGCAAAAGAGGGAAACAACCCATCAGAGAAGAGCCCTTTAATAAACCGGTACTGATACTGACGTAAGAGTCAGGTACACCACCCACTAAGGGTACATAGCCACTAGGCAATGAGGAGTAATCTGGGGTGCAAAAGGACAGTTGGTCCACTATGACTATCTTTCCATCTAAGGGAAATAGGATGATAGGTAAGACCAAAGACACAATGGAATTATGGCATAAGTCCAAGTATGTCCCAAAAGCATATTATAGTTGAGTTTATGATCCACGACTTCGATATCCACCATTACTATTTTCCCACTTAGAGTGATGGGGTAGTCGGAAAGGTAACCTTTTGGGATGAAAGTGTGGTAGTCGAAAGCTTTAAGGGAGTTCGATGACCAGGATAGGGTTGGAGAATCCAAAGCGAGCCAACATGAAGCCGACATGACATAGGTAGAAGCACCTTCGTCGATAACAGTTCTATGTATACCTTTACCTTTCGAAAAGATTTGCACCTGAAATGCAAGCTGGTGAGAAAGGGGAGGTTTACACTTTTCATGTCGAAAATTGCAAGCATGGAATCCTGTGGGTCGATACCACCAATGGAAAAAATCAAAGCTTTCCTTTGTGCTGGACATGTTTGTAATACTTTGAGTGCCGACATAGCCGATGGCACTTGCACCAAGTCTTCTACAATGTTGTAGTTTTGGGTGGCACGTGCAAACGTATTGCGTTTTGTGCGTCAAAGTGCCCTTTTAGGGGGTGAATCACAAGGTCAGCAACCAACCTTTCGATAGGCAAATCGTTAGGCGGCGGTGGGTTTTTACTTGAGGAAGGTTCCTCTACATGAGTGATAGGAGCTCCATAGGATTTGGCTCTTGTTTGTAGATCTACCGTTTCAAAGGTGTAAACGGTAGAGTTTTCTTCACTAGCTGAAGGATGTTGCGAACCATCATTGCCCCCTTGTGGGGGTTGGGGTTGGCTTGCAATAAAATGTTGTTGTTGCTGAGCGAGGAAAGGATTATTTAGGACAGTGGGGGTCTTACCAGTATCCTTTTTAGCAATGAAATCTGTGCATTCCTCAAGACGGGGGCAGCAGTAGGTCATGTGGCCTTCAACACATATTTTGCAAGGGAATCTAGCGGGTTTATCCTTTCCATCGTCAAGAGGTGAAACAACGTTCTGCTTTGGGCTTTGCTTCTTTGTTGACTACTCCTCAGAAGGAGCGGTATTTTTCTTATTCTTCTTGTTCTTACCACCGGGTTTTTGGGTAGACTGCACAAAGTTATCGAAGTGGTAGGAAGATCAGTCGATTTGGTAGAGGGGTCCACTGACATCTAGGCAATGTGACCTCTGAGTTGTTTTATAGCAGCCCCGTAGGTTGCGCTGATAATCCCATCAGCATGAGCTCCGGGGTGTTGAGTAGCAGGAGTATTGGATTTGCGAGGGGCATTGGGTATTACGTTGTAAAGAGTGCCATATTGTGAATATATCATATCTAAGTGTTGGGCACGACGTATGGATTGGTCTTCTATGACCGCACCACCGAAGGCGACATCCTTAGTGATTTGGGGGACTAGAGACTTGCAGAACCAGTCCGCTAAGAGATAGTCTGAGAGGGGAGCTTTGACTAACCTCCGCCTACGTCTCCATTCATGTATATGATCAGAGATGTGGGTGGCGGTATCTTGACGTAATGAAGTGAGGAGTTTCATCCCAGTCTCTTAGAGGATGAGTAGTTGGAAGTGCTTTAAGAATTCTATCGCTAGAGCATCAAAGGTATTGATTGACGTGTGTGGTAACTTGATGTACCACTTGGCTGCGTTGCCAGTAAGGATGCGGGGAAAAAGACGTAACCAGATACTACATCCACCATGGAGTTAGAAACACACCAAAGATGATTGGTGATGATATGGGTACCCGAATCCTCCCCTTGTTTCTCTTCGAACTTAGGGATGTCTGTCGGTATTTTATGCAGGATTGGCAACTAGAGTAAGTTATGATAGATGGGGTCATTTGTAAGTTTGTACAAGTCAGGGATATCCAACGTTGCCAAGAAAGGCAAAGTGTGTGATGACCCCAAATCGAAACAAGGTGATGACATATGACTTGAGGATTCTTGCAGTCCTCCCATTGTTTGATTCCCAATATTATACATAGGTTGCGTGGTATAGTAGTTGCCTTTGGGTACGTCATTTTAATGTGGATTTCCATGGGGATTGTGATGATGGGGTATATAATTCCCCCGGGATAAGTAGTTCCCCCTTGACTCATTTGAGGTTGTGAATAGGGTGCCCCCATGGGTTGGTTGGGACCTCCTTGAGGATTCCCGCCCGCCACAGAACTAACCATATGTCTTTGACTGGCATAAGGGGTGTTCATGTCAATCAATGACTAACCATGCATGCCTAAAAATGGAGGGGGAACTATTATGTTCCCAACTGATATGTGCATATTGGAAGTTCCCCCAGATATTTAAATCTGGGGGTTAGAACTATACAATGGATTCCAACCACATTGTTGGTTGAAGGGACCCCCGCTAACAGTGCTATATTGAGCGTTATAACGAGCATTGTATGTAGCACTTGTCGAAGGTATAGAGTTCGACACTAAAGGGGTGGAACCCAACATAGGTTGGGTTCCACTCATGGAGGGTGTCATGTGAGGGTTTGTACCTGGGACAAATGGGATAGCAAGGTTCGCCATCAAAGGTGTGGTAGTGACTGTCGATTGGGGAAGTGATGGGGGACCAAAATTGTCCAAAAAGTTCCATGACTCGTTAGTCATTGACAGGATGGGTGGAAGTGTTCCAACTAAAGACAAAGGAGGTATAGGTGCAACGCAAACCAAGAGTAGGTCCAATGGATTCATGATAGGAGGGTTATAGGGAAGAAGAAATCCTACAGTAAAGAAATCCTCCGGTAAGCTTGAATCATCGGTTGTCCAAACTGATTTTGTGTGAGATCTCGGAGACTAATTTCCCAAATATGCGGAATCCTATTCACTGGAGCTCAGTGGATCGTCCACAATGAGTGGAGGAAATCCTAACAATATTCTAGATTGATGACGAGGGTCGGATGTAGCCACGGCGACCGATAATTTTTATCAATAAATTTTATTTTGATTTTTATTAAAGTCTCAATGATAACACTCTGGCACCTAAAAAATAAAAAATGCACTAAGTGAATGTTGGGTCCCTATAATACTAGTGATTACCCCATTACTATGGTAGTTGTACCCCTTTTTAATATTGTTGTGCCCCTATTGCCCCCATATTGTTATTACTGTGCCCCATAGAATCCCTCTATTGTTATTTGTGTGGCTTTATATTATTATTTTTAGGTCGGCTAGGTTATATTGTGACTCCTTAGACTCCTATATATAGAAAGGAGGTTTTTGTCATTTGTATCATCCAAGAATTATTCATTTATGTAATGTAAAGGAGGTTTCGCCCCTCGAAAGGCGAATTCTAAGGCGTTGATCTATCTTTTTCTATCTTTTCTTGAGGCTTGGTTTCATAACATTTGGTATCAGAGCTTTGGGGATTCTAGGGTTTTCGCTACTCCAAACAGGTCAATCCGTGGCAATTTTCGGCTATAAATTTTTTCTGTGACATTTCAGAAGTCCGAAAAAAGACCCCATTTTGAGAAAGACACATCGCGTTGAAATCTCGGGTCTGAATTTCAGATCTGTTGCGCTATATTTTCGGAGATATGATTCTGAGGAAAGTTGAGTCCTTTTTGCAAATCTGAATTACCATTCAAGAACAAGTGACATGGGGGAAAAATCGTCATAAACCTTTTCTCTTTGAGCATCAGATTGAAATTTTCCGTAAGAAGGTATAGAAGAGGACAGACTTTAAGTTTTCTTGTTATAAATTTTTCCAGAGGCAGAGGCCCAAATAGTGACACGTGGCACTTCATACAAGTTCGCTCTTCTGAAAATGTCTATAATCAGGTCACTGTGGGAGATTTGGCATAACTCTTCATTGGAGAATCCAATTGGGGTTAGACTGGTGGCATTGGAAAGAGGACACAGAGGGCTACCAGAGGTCACCATTTCAGAACTGGATGTTCTGAAAGTACAGAGATATAGCAAAGGAAATATCAAGCTCCTACAAAGAAAAAAAACGGTGTGTAGATTTGTTTAAATTTTTGCTTAAGATTGGTTTGAAAAATTATTTTGAAGGAATTCAAAGGGCTAGTAGAGCATTATTATCGGTATCGATACCCCGAGGAAAGAAAATGCAAACACCTAGTAAGGAACCTAAAAGCTCTAGCATGACTCATGAAGAAGAGGAAGAAATGCTACATGATATATCAAAATTACAAGACCAAGTGCAAAAAATTTCAGCCTCACAAAAGCTAACAGAAGCTAAGATAAATGGCATGGAATCTAAGATAAAGGGCGTGGGAGCTAAGATGGACAATTGGAAGACATATTTGAAGATAGACATGGACGAGAAGACAGATTTGAAGACAGAAATGGACGAATTGAAGATAAATATGAATAAGTTGCTACAAGAAATGGTCACTAAGGGTGAAAGGGTAGTAAAGGAAACTCATGATGAGAACAAAAGAAATGTTAATCATGATTCAATAGACTCTAATGTGGGATCGAAGACCCATCATATTCCAAAAATCGATATGAGGAAGTTTGATGGCAAGGATCCCGCAACATGGATATTACAGATGGAGCAATTTTTCGATCTCGATAATGTGAAAAACACACAAAAGGTACGTATTGCAACTTTATATTTGGAACCAAATCAATTTGTATGGTATCAATGGCTTTGCTCTCGTAAACAATTTATCACTTGGGCAATTTTTACGGAAGAATTGATAGCACATTATGAGGATACAAAAAGCAACACTTTTTTTAGCCAATTGATAAGTCTCAAACAAAAGGGTTCAATAATGGAGCACATTGAGGAGTTCCAAAAATTGAACATAAGGGTAAAAGATATTCCAGAGGAGCATAGGATTGATGTGTTCATAGGGTCTTTAAAGGATAATATCCAACATGATGTTCGCCTTTGGGAACCTGATTCATTAGAGAAGGCATTCAGGTTAGCAAAAAAATGGAAAGCAAAATTATGGAAACCAGGAAGCATACCACTCACATCTATAAAGATAGAAGTGTTGTTGCCGCTAGTCTTCCACAACCTATAAGGTTGACACCACAACAATTGGAAGAAAAAAGAGCAAAAGGGCTTTGTTACAGTTGTGATAGCAAATACACTAAAGGTCATAAGTGTGCTGAGAAGAAATTATTCTACATAGATTGTGAAGAGGAAGAAGAAAAGGAGCAAGAAAGGTCAAAAGAAGAGGATATACTCCAGGAACAAAGCCTAGATAAAGAAGAAATGAATCCGACCATATCTTGTAATGCATTGGCTGGAATTACCACTCCTCAAACCATCAAGATAGAAGGACAAATCAAGAAGAAAAAGGTAATAGTGTTGATTGATTCAGGAAGCACCCACAATTTTATTCATTGTAGGGTAGCAAAAGAATTGAATTGCTTCCTATATCCAGCACCAGAGTGTCAAGTGATGATTGCAAATGGAGGAACAATAAATTGCTCTGGAAAGTGCCATAATATCAAGCTATCCATGGGAGAATATGTATTGACTAGCCCAATGCTTTCCATTCCAATGGGAGGTGCTGATGTTGTACTAGGAGTCCAATGGCTACAATCCCTGGGTACAATAGCTTTTAATTTTCAAGAAATTTTCATAAAATTTTCTATGGAAGGAAAGGAAGTTGAATTAAGGGGTATTACAGGGAAACCGGGAAAGATAATCAGCTCTAACAGTATGACAAAGCTTCTAAAAAAGGAATAAAGATGTGTAATTTCACAATTATGTTCGCTAGAGGTTTTCACATTGCAATCATTTATTTCTCCAGATCTCCAAAAAGTCTTGAACAATCATTACAAGGTATTTGAGACTCCCAAAGGTCTCGCCCCTATTCGTGACCATGATCATGCTATTCATCTGATTCCAGGAAGTGTTACTCCAAACATCAGGCCATAGAGATATCCCTATGCCCAAAAGAGTGAAATTGAGCATATGGTTGCAGAAATGCTAGAGGCTGGTATAATTCAACCGAGTCAAAGTTCTTTCTCTGCTCTAGTAGGATTGGTTCACAAGAAGGATATATCATGGCAGAAGTTTCCCATTCCTGCCATTGATGAATTACTGGATGAATTGAATGGATCAATTTACTTCACCAAGTTGGATCTTCGTTCAGGATATCATCAAATCAGAATGAAGATTGAAGACATTCTGAAAACAACATTTAGAACTCATGAGGGTCATTATGAATTTTTGGTCATGCCTTTTGGCCTTACCAATGCACCCTCAACATTTCAAGGTTTGATGAATTCAATTTTCAAACCATTCCTTAGAAAATTTGTTTGTGTTAGTATTTTTTTATGATATACTAATCTACAACAAGTCTTGGAAGGATCGTGTTGAACATGTTGACAGGGTGCTACAACTATTGGAGGAGAAACAATTAAATGCAAAAGGATCCAAATGTTTCTTTGGAGTCCAAGAGGTGGAATATCTGGGTCATATTGTATCTCATGAAGGAGTTAAGGTAGACCCTAGCAAAATTAAAGCCATTAAGGGATGGAAAATCCCCACATGCATAAATCATCTGCGAGGATTTCTTGGGTTGACAGGGTATTATCACAAGTTTGTTAAGAATTATGGGAGAATAGCAGGGCCTCTAACAAAATTATTGAAGAAATATGCATTTTCATGGACTCTGGAAGCAACAAAGGCCTTCGAACATCTTAAATAGACAATGTGCCAAGCACCGGTCTTAGCTATACCAGAATTCACAAAAACCTTTATTTTGGAATGTGATGCTTCAGGAAATGGAATTGGTGCTATTCTAATGCAATAGGAAAGACCCATTGCTTTTGAAAGTCATCCAATCAAGGGAAAGTTTTTACACAAAGCTATTTATGAGAAGGAAATGTTGGCAATACTCATGCACTTAAGAAATGGCGACCCTACCTAATGGGAAGACACTTCAAGGTAAAAACGGATCATGATAGCCTTAAATACTTTTTAGAACAAAGATTATCCTCTGAAGAAAAACAAAAGTGGGTCACAAAGATGTTGGGTTATGACTTTGAAATCATCTACAAAAAAGGGAAGCAAAATGTGGTGGCAGATGCACTCTCAAGAAAGGATGAGGATGTGAAAGCATTGTTGTGCGCCATTTCTATTATCCAACCAGATTGGATAAACGAAGCAAGGGAGGAATGGAAGAATGACAAATAAGTTTGGGCACTTATTCAAAAATTACAACAAGATTCCAGTACGTCGGATACATTTAGCTGGCAAAATGATTCATTATGGTACAAAGATCGCTTATACCTCTCTAAGAATTCCTAGCTAAAACAAAAGATTATTATGGAATTGCACACTTCTCCCTTAGGAGGGCACTCAGGATTTTAAAAAACTTACCACATGGTTATGAAGGAATTTTTTTACGATGGCCTTAAAATAGATATTCAAAAGTTTGTGACAAAATGTTTGGTTTTCCAACAAAATAAAGTTGAAACAATTAAGGCATCGGGTCTATTAAAACCTTTATCCATTCCAAGTCAATGTTGGGAGGAGGTTTCAATGGATTTTATCACAGGTTTAACCAAGTCTGAGGGAAAGAGTGTCATCATGGTGGTAGTTGATAGGCTTACCAAGTATGCACACTTTTGTGCATTATCACCTCCATTTAAAGCCAGTACAATTTCTACTGCATTTATGGAAACAATTCAAAAGCTACATAGAAACCCAAAGATTATTGTAAGTGACAGAGATCCCATTTTCACTCGAAACTTTTGGACAGAATTATTTTCTTGTCTTGGTACTCAGTTAGCTCATAGCTCCTCTTATCATTATCAATCTGATGGGAAAACTGAGATAGTAAACAAATGTTTGGAAGGATATATTCGCTGCTTTGTATCTGATAAATAGACACAATGGATCAAATGGTTGCCTCTAGCTGAATGGCAGTATAACACTTCCTTCCATACAACAACAAAAATAACCCCATTTATGGCACTTTATGGATATCAACCACCATCCATCACATCATATTTAAGACAATATTCTAAGGTTCAGGCAATGGAACATCACATCGAACATCAACAACAAGTCCTCCAACTTTTAAACGATAACCTCGTGTTGGCACATAATAGAATGAAACAACGACAGATCAACATCGTAGCGAAAGAAGTTTTGATGTAGGTGATTGGATATTCCTACAGCTACAACCATATAAGAAAATGTATCTCAAGCAAGCTAAGAAGGATAATAAATTATCACCAAAGTATTATGGTCTGTACAAGGTGTTGCAAAATATTGGTGCTATGGCATACAAATTGGATCTTCCTACCGCTTCTTCATTGCACCCAGTTTTCCATGTTTCATGTTTAAATAATGTTATAGGCGACAAGCTCCCAATTCAAACAATATTTCCAGAACTTGACGAGGAAGTAAAAATTATATTGGAACCAGAAGCACTCATAGAAGCAAGAACTCAATAGCTACGAAATCGATCAATTTTGGAGTATCTTATCAAGTGGAAGAACTTATCCACTGAAGATTCCACATGGGAGGATGAGAATTTTATATAGAAGCATCGAGAACTACTCAAGTGTTGAGGACAACACTTTTTTGAAGGAGAGGGGAATGTTGGGTCCCTATAATACTACTGATTACCCCATTACAATTGTAGTTGTATCCCTTATTAATATTGCTGTGCCACTGTTGTCCCCATATTGTTATTACTGTGCCCCATAGAATCCCTCTGTTGTTATTTTTGTGGCTTTATATTATTATTGTTAGGTCGATTGGGTTATATTGTGACTCCTTAGACTCCTATATATAGAGAAAGGAGGTTTTTTTCATTTGAATCATCCAAGAATTGTTCATTTATGTAATCTAAAGGAGGTTGCCCCCTCGAAGAGGCTGAATTCTAAGGCGTTGATCTATCTTTTCTATCTTCTTCTTGAGTTGGTTTCATAACAGATAGGGTGTATTACTTCTAATTTCTAGGATATAAGTTATAAAACGCTTCTGGATTTGCTCAATACTTCTCCATGATTCTCTGGAGATGCTGCAACCGCAAACCTCACAGCCATATAAGATAACAGGAGTGACTAAAGTTTTAAAGAGGAACTTCTTTTTATCCCACATTACGAGGTTTTCTGCTTTACAATTATTTTCAAGACAAAAATAAGCTTTCCACCCTCCATCAATCCTTTTCTCAATGTTATGATTCCAATTGATCTTGTGATGAATATCAATTCCTAGGTACTTGTCAAAATACACTTCCTCCAAGTTATTATTGTCATACATAAAATTAGCGTAAGTGTCCTTCTTGTATTTGATAATCATCACTTTTGTTTTGTCAGTGTTAACAATCATACCCATGGTAGAGTAGAAATCCTTAAGAAGCCTAAGTTGCTTATCAAGATCAGATGGGCACCTTGCGAAAAGAACAATATTGTCAACACAGAGAAGAAGGATGACGACTATCCTAGCTAAGATTGTGAAATCACATCCTGCTTCCTCTAAATAGCCTTAGAGATTATCAATGTAAATGCCAAATAGGGTATGGGAGAGGGGGCAACCTTGTTTAACTCTGATGTTACACTTAATATCTTTCAACCACCCCTCATTGCTCTTTAGCTTGGCAATTACATTCTCGTATAACCTTACAGCGACAGTTCTCAACTCGAGAGGAACCTTTAGCTCTTCTAATCTATTCCAAAGGTTGTATCTAGGAACCATATCTAAAGCCTTTCTAAAATCCACAAAGAAACAAAATAAATTGGATTTATCATTATGACATTCCTCCGCAATGATCATACGCGTAACAAGGTGGTCTATTGTTGAGTGATCATAATTGTCTGATAATTGTCTAGGAGAGGGTTGATCATAATTGTCCGATAATTAGAGGGGTTATTTGTATCCCCACTTTTAAAAATAGGGATAATGAGGCTCTCAGTCCAAGGTTTATGGAACCCTTGCTTGACTGCTTGATTGAAAAACTTGTCGATGTGGGGGATGAGGACAAGACCTCCAATTTTAAGATTTCTGCCTGGTAACCTTAAATGTCCTTAGCTTTCCCATTAGCGAGGCAATTAACCCCAAACTTAATGTATTCTAAAGAGAAAACTTATTTTCTTGTGAGCATGGTTTCCAAATTATCCGTGACATTTGGAGATTCATAAAGCTTTTTAAGATAGGAATTCCAATCGTGAAGAGCAATTTTATTATTATCTTTAGTCTTCCTAGTGAGGATCTACCTCCAAAATTTCTTAGGAGCTACCTTAGAGAGGTGTAAGAGATTCTCCTACCTTTGACAAATGTACTACCTCTTTTTCCTTTTAGTTAGGGCTTCTTGTTATATATTTTTTTTCATCTTGGTTTTTTTTTTTTTTATTTTTTTCTTTTAAGAGATTCATAAACCACTTCCTTAATTGCCTCTCCTTGCACTTGACAATTTTGGTCATACCATGGAATTGGTTTTTCTATTTCTTTATTATTGAAACTTTTAATTGAGAACTTGTTAATAGAATATGAGCGGGTTGTAGTCAAATTATGAATATAGTCTTCTATGTTGTCTATACTAGATAAAGGAAGAAGATTAGTTTTTAATTCATTTAGAAAGAGATCATTTTTATTTCTATCAAATATTAAGTTCTTTTGGCTGTAAGTATTATTTTCTGTGGGAACTCTATGCATGAAAAAATTGAGAGTTATAAGTAAAGGCCTATGATTAGAGTCAGGTTCGTGGTTGCTTAAGATGTCAAAATTTATTATTTCATTATATAATGGGAGATCGGAAATAACATAGTCTACCACACTACTACCAAGTCCATGGATGCAGGTCATCTTGCTGGAATTGGGCCAATTTTTTAGACAGTTGTAAATTATGAGATCCTGAGAACTACAGAGCTTGACTAGCTCCAACCCAAACAACTTTTTCCCCAGGTCTTTAGAGCTGCTTTTGTACCTACTAGCAAGAGTAGTTTTTTCGTTTAACCAAAGAGGATTAGGGTTGGAATGATTGCTTAGAATAATAGCTAGGTTGTTTGAAGTTCAAGCATTAGAGTCACCTATTAAAAGGACATTCCCATCATTCCTTAGGCTAGAAATATCATTCTCTAAACCATTGTAAGGGTTAGTTTTATCTAGATTCTTCTTCTTATAGAACATAGAATTTATGAGTTAAAATTATTAATATAGTAATAACATGAATTAAATAATGATAATGATTAGTATAATAGTGTTACAAAATAGTAAACATAACAAACACTCAAACAAATAAAAATATACGTAATAATAAGAATTAAAAAATTATAATATAATAATAACATGAATAAATACTGATACGATTAGTATACTCGTGTTACAAATAGTAAAAACATAAAACATAAAAAAAAAAAACAATATAGTAATAAATGAGTTAAAATTATTATACACGTAATAACATGAATAAATAATTATAACGCTTAGTATAATATGTTACAAAACAGTAAAACATAAAACATTAACAACATAACAATATAGTAATAACATGAGTAAAAAATTATTAATATAGTAATAACATGAATTAAATAATTATAAATGATTAGTATAATAGTGTTACAAAAGAGTAAAACATAAAACATAAAACAAACAAACAATATATTAATAACATGAATTAAATTATTAATATAGTAATAACATGAATTCAAATCATTAATATAGTAACATGAATTAAATAATGATAGTCATTATTATAATAGTGTTACAAAATAGTAAAATATAAAACTTAAAACTTAAAACAAACAAACAATATAGAAATAACATGAATTAAAATTATTAATATAGAAATCACATGAATTAGTAAATGATAATGATTAGTATAATAGTGTTACAAAATAGTAAAACATAAAACATAAATAGCGTTAGAAAATAGTGTTACAATATAGCAAAACATAGAACATAAAACAAACAAAAAATATAGTAATAACATGAATTAAATAATGATAATGATTAGTGTAATAGTGTTACAAAATAGTGTTATAAAATAGTAAAACATAAAACCTAAAACAAACGAACAATATAGTAATCATGTCCATTAAATAATAGTGTTACAAAATCGTAAAACATAAAACATAAAACGAAAAAATAGTATAGTAATAAAATGAATTAGGATTACTGATATAGTAATAACATGAATTAAATAATGATAATTATTAGTATAATAGTCTTACAAAATAGTGTTACAATATAGTAAAACATAAAACATAAAATAAGCAAACAATATAGCAGTAACATGAATTAAAATTATTAATATAGTAATAGCATGAATTAAATAATGATATTCATTCGTATAATAGTGTTATAGAATAATGTTACAATATAGTAAAGCACAAAACATAAAACAAACAAATAATATAGTAATAACATGAATTAAATAATGATAATGATTAGTATAAAAGTGTTACAAAATGGCAAAACATAAAACATAAAACAAACAAACAAGATAGTAATAACATGAATTGAAATTATTAATATATTAATAACACGAATTAAAATTATAAATATTGTAATAATATGAATTAAAATTATTCATATAGTAATAACATGAATGAAATAATTATAATGATTAGTATAATAGTGTTACAAAATTGTGTTACAATATAGTAAAACACAAAACATAAAACAAGCAAACAATATAGTAATAACATGGATTAAAATGATTAAGATAGTAATAACATGAATTAGATAATGATGATGATTAGTATAACAATGTTACAAAACAGTAAAACATAAAACATAAAACACACAAAAAATATATTAATATCATGAATTAAAATTATTAAAATAGTAATAACATGAATTAAGTAATGATAATCATTAGTATAATAGTGTTACAAAATAGTGTTAGAAAATAGTAAAACATAGAACATAAAACAAACAAACAATATAGTAATAACATGAATTAAATAATGATAATGATTAGTATAATAGTATTACAAAATAGTAAAACATAAAACATAAAACAAAAAAGCAATATAGTAATAACATGAATGAAATAATTATAATGATTAGTATAATAGTGTTACAATATAGTAAAATATAAAACATAAAACAAACAAACAATATAGTAATAACGTGAATTAAAGAATTATAATGATTAGTATAATAGTGTTACAATATAGTAAAACATAAAACATACTATAAACAAACAATATAATAATAAAATGAATTAAAATTATTAATAAAGTGATAACATGAACTAAATAATGATAATCATTAGTATAATATTGTTAACAAAATAGTAAAACATAAAACATAAAACAAACAAACAATATAGTAATAAAATGAAGTGAAACTATTAATATAGCAATAACATGAGTAAAATAATGATAATCATTAGTATAATAGTGTTACAATAAAACAAACGAACACTATAGCAATAACATGTAAGAAGATAGTGGAGATTTAAAAACACATTTGAAAAATTTCATTTACATCATACTTATTTAATTTTTAGTCTTTCTACGTAATCCATTATTATGAAGGTATACTCTGGTGACTAATTATATGTTAATTTATTGTTTTAATATATTTGGATGAGAGTGCAATTCATTACATTTATAGGTTTAAAACAACATTGATTGCATGATGGTATCAATTAAACGATGGAAAAAGACAAGTTATTGTAACTTTTCATGGTGTGGTGTGGCTACATTGGTTAATGAAGTTGAATGTGAGAGAGATACAAATAATACAGAGAAAAAAATTGATATATAAAATGGCTTAAATCATAAATAGGATAGCATATCCCCCCATACTATTTAGTTTTTTTAAATATTATATTGGTTTATTTGGTGCATTTTTTCTCAGTTTCCATATTTTCTAGGTGTAAATATTTTTATTAATTGAGAATTCTTTTTTTACATTTGTGACATTATGCAATTAAAACACTACAAGTCTTGTCTCACGAAAATTTTCACCTTGACATTCTGCAATCTCTGTGAGTCCATTACCACTCATACTTTCCTCCTTTGCAAGTCTTAAGCCTCGGTTCTTCATATCAAGCCTTGAAAATAAGAGGAAGCCCTCAAAAGTCTCTAAAACTATGGTTCCGCACTTTCTCTTAGCATTACCTACGGTCCCGCACCTAATGGTCATGTCCCTTGTGCACCTGACCGCTTTGTCTCTGTGATATGGGTGCGGACCCCTATAAAAGTAAAAAAGGCGCAAGTATATTCTTAAAAACTCACATTGAGTCATTTCTAGAAGCTTCTGGAAGGAATCTTGAGGTGGCAAGTTCACTCCTTTAAGGTTCATGCATCCCATACCTTAAGGAGATAACCCCTTTATGTGAGGAGCTTATCCCTTTGAAGGAGGATACTATCCCTTCATAGATGGACCTATAACCTCCTTCCTTTGCACTATAAAATGAAACATTGGGCTGGTTACTGGAGGGGTTGAAAGCTGTATATTTTTGAGGTGAAATGTTCTTGGAACTTAGTCTTCCTAATTGAGCTTTTGCGAGGAGAGATTACATACATCTTTGATCTCATTTGGAAGAGTGCGAGGCTTGTCAAAGTAAAGGAGATTCCTGTTTGGACCCTGGGAAGAGCTTGTACAACATCAAGGCACCAAAGGTTGTAAGGTTCTTCTATTTAAAAGTTAATACAAATAAGTTTATTTTTCTCAATAAGATAAGTTTTATGGTTTATTTTATAATTTCCTTGATCACCATAATGAACATGATCTATGATATTAGCTATGCAGATGTTATTTGATGTGTGCTTGTTTGTGATTGCAAGTTCTCAAAAGGAAACGCTTTCAGACGGTTGAAGGATGGCTGCTACAAACTAGCGTTGGACTTAAGGTAGGGTCTAAACACCTCTATAGTTTTTATCAATGAATCACAATATGTTTAGAGAAAGGTAGATTTTCTTGTCCTGCTTGTTTCTAGATATATTTTGATACTAGGGAGATCAGCCTTGTGCACAAGAACGATTTATTCGGCCAAGAAATTAGCGACTCCGCTGGGGAGCTAAATTTGGTTTTTGGTTTTCCTTTCTCTTTGACTTGAGAAACTTATTGTTGTTTCTGGTTTTTTCTTGATGTGTGTGGGATTGGGTAGTTTTTAGGATCTGGATTATTTTTTGTTTTTTTGAAGTTTTTAGAGGACCACACTTTCTTTTTACAGATAGTGCGGGCATCTCCGCACTTTTCCTTTAGTACATAGAGTGGTATCGTATCTGGTTCTTCTTGAAGCCTGCAGACCCTGTGAAATTTTTTGAAAAAACTAAAATGTTTTCTTCTAGTTAAGTTTAGGTTCCATTTATGACTTTTAGTGTCTACCCAGATCTACATGTGTTCTGTCAAAAATATTTTGTGAGTAAGTTCCATTGGTATTTTTGTTTTACATTATTTTCTAGAAGTTTTGCATGCTTGTATTGGTTTTCACTTGGTCTCTGTAGTGACTCAAAGATTAGAAGCCTAAGAAACTTTAGATCACCTTGGTGTCTTTTTGTCTTCTTGATGAGTCTGACTGGTTTGTAAAATCTGCCCTTGGTGAGAAATAGATTTCATTTTCTCTTTGCAAATCTTTGAATGAACTTGGTTGTAAGTTTTGAATTTCATTTTTATAAAAGAAAACATAGCTAGATGTTTTTTTATAGATTCGTTATTCTGAATGAATTAATCCTTGGTTTACTGAATAACTAAGTAAAACTTCCTCAAAAAGGTTTGAAGCTTTTATTTCGATTAGGTTGTTAGAAGTTTTTTAGATCTCAAGATTAGTTTTTGTAGTTTTGAGTGTTTTCTAGAAATTGTATAATCTCTTTTGAAAGAATCGTTTTTTGCAGTTTTTGAGTGTTGAAAAAGAAAAGGGATTTTTTGTGAGCATAATTAGTAGTCTCGTTTTGAGTTCTTATTGAAAAAGACAAAAAAAAATCTTTTCATTTACACATTGAAAGAAAGATTTGTTTTTCAAAGAATTGCATTCTCAAACTCTTTCTTTTAGCTAGAAATTCATTGAAGGAAAAACAAATTGTTTATCATACTTAGGTGCATTTTTTAGTGTTTTTGGAGTCGATTCTTCACACCATCTAAGTTTCATTTCCATACCTATTGACGTAAGAAACAACCCATAAAAGTAACATTTAATTAAAATTGATCTAGCAATCTTGTTTATTTCTAGGGCTCTTATCATCTATATAGCTTAGGCTAGTATCTTGGAGTAGGGAGTAATTAACTCTCCAAGATAGTTAAAACAAACAAGTAAATAAATCCAATTGTCATTGATATAATCTGGGAAGATCATCTTAAAGAAGTCAATCACGAGATCATGTTCGAACCTTTGAGACAATCAAGTTTGTCTCATTGGGAAAGATAGAAGATTTGTGTGTATTATAAATGGTAAACCTCAGATTAACCATTGTCGAGGAGCCTGGGGTCACTTGTTGGTAAACCTCAAATTGATCATGTCGAGGAGCCTTCAAGGGGATTGAGCTTTGTTACTCTACCCTTGTGCATAGATCGGATCGTAGACTATTCCCCAAGTTGAATTTGTTGTTGTTGGTAACCTTAGTGTCCATAAAATTAAGATTATTTACTAAGGTGACGGTGAAGGATGGGTCTCACTGTACCTAGAACAGACGTCGAGTAGAATCACTTGGACTCTCTGGGGGGTTCTCTTCACTCAAGATGGTTTTTGTGAGGAAGCTTGTGCCAGTCTATTTCATTAAGCAGGTTGTAGGGGTAACTGTTCCAACCGCCCTTTCTGTATTAAATTATACAATGTTGGATTTCATCACCAACTAGTGTTTTTGGTAAAGAAAGTTACTATTTCTGTGTGATTTGAACTATTAGATTTTTTACGTGTGTGATTCAATTGTTTGGTTCTTTAGAGACTTTAGGTGGTTTTATTGAGATTTTTTTTGTTTGCGTGTGAATAATTAAATATTTAATCGTGACTGAATTACCAAGACAATCCCGTAGACTTCGGGGGCAACCTACCGAGTATACATCAAGCCAGCTTGAAGGGCTATGAGCTCTTGTATCACCTAGGGACAGTAGAGTTGGGTCACCAGAAGCCGAAGAGTCTTCCTTAATTGTTCATCCTAATTATCAAGTATAGACAATGGAGTATATTTTTGAGCCAATTTCACTTTCTGAAGTTACTAGTAGTTTTTCTCCTACTAGTGAATTAGCTTAAGAAATTGAAATTTCTGAGCTTGAAATTGGACTTGCTCCTACTCCATCTTCAAGTTTTACTTCTCCAACTTCTAGTGGTCCTGGTTCACCCAGGGTAGGAAGTATCATTACCCAAAATCTTCCTTTTGGACTCATTTCTATTCAAGAACTTTTTTAGTCCGGACGAAGATATAACTCTCCCTAAAAATTAATAGACTTTAGAACTTACAGAGCGTGAATAAATTTTCTACAGTCCTTTTAGGAGTGACGCTTGGTACGTATCATTGAAAAACTTTTTAGAAAACTTGGGTCTTAGTTTTTCACTACCTCGAATTCCTTTTCATCCTATGCCCAGAGGTTATTATCCTCCTTTGAATATATCGAGATGGTCATCCATGTTTTCCCAAACACCAGAAATATTTTTATATGGTGGCCCTTCTATTCCTTCAGGGTATCAGTCACTCACTGGTACTTTGTCAAGAGCATCTCCTCGACCAATTGAACATGAGATATCAACTGGTAATAAAGGAACTCAAGCATTGAGCGTAGAGGAAATTCTTATGATGCCTAGTACTATTCCAAACCCGCAACCTCGAGGTAGTCAGTTATCGTCTGGGGGGCAACCTCAAGGTAGTCATTTATCACCTGGGGGAAACCCCAAGGTAGTCAGTTACCGCCTGGGAGGCAACCTCAAGGTAGTCAGTTACCACCTGGGGGGCAACCTCAAGGACAATACATATCATCATGATAGTACATATCTCAAGGTCAACCCCAAACTCAGTACATACCTCAATGTCAACCCCAGTATGAATATATACCTCAAGGTCAACCCCAGTTTCAGTACGTGCCTCAAGGTAATCAACCTTAAAGTCAGTACCCAACTCAAGGTTTCCAACCACCTTCTGGTCAACCATTTGTACAAGGAACTCGAAATGTACCACTTAATTATCAACCCTACGCTCAACCCGGTTATGGTCCTCAATATGCTCAACCTTTTATGGGTACATACCCCAGAATGAACATGGTGTGGGATCCATCTAAACAGAATTTGTAACCGAATGTGTAGTTATCAAGTCAACCTGGACAACCTTTGGTTTCTGGTCCAACCCAGCAACCTGTCCAGCCTACTGTTCAAATTTCTGTGGCTAGCGTAGTTCATCAGCCTGGGCCTAGTTCACCTCGAACTCCACCTCAAACTGTTGCTGCAACTACTGCAGCTTCTATTCAATCTACCCCACCTATTTCTCTAGTATCGATAGCTCTGGTTTCTACTATTACTACACGAGTGCAAACAACTCAAGCCCCTTTACAACAATCAGGACCTAGAGTTCTGACTTCGGTTCAGATGCCTGTAGGACAACCTGGTCCAAGTACGGTTGTCACAAGTCAACCGCAATTCACTTATCAACCATACTAGGGACAGTATCAATTTGGTCCTACTGTGCAAAACCCAGTTTATCAGTATTAATCGTACCCTGGCTATACTTATCAGCAACCTCAACAACCCCAGTTTGGTTTGGTTAATCTTGGTTTTCTGGGACGATATAATATTCCCAATGCAAATCCAATTCTAGGTTATCCTGAATATCCTCCTCCTGGGGTTGGTCTTGTTACCCAAGGTTTTCGAGACCCTAACCGTCAGTTATCTTTTATTTCAACTTTGGATTTACCTGATTTTTCATGCCTTACGAATGATCCAATTAACTATATTCCGTATTGGCCGCCAATGCCTAATAAGTTTCCCAGTGATATCGCGAAGTTTAAGGGTA
This sequence comes from Pinus taeda, assembly GCA_000404065.3. NCBI lineage: Eukaryota > Viridiplantae > Streptophyta > Pinopsida > Pinales > Pinaceae > Pinus > Pinus taeda. The sequence continues at coordinate 61,738 of APFE030395076.1, forward strand.
AGTCAGAAGAAGATCCGTCAAATCATGTGATGACTTATCACCTTTGGTGTGCATCTAATTCCATTATCGATGATTCAATTCGCTTACGTCTTTTTCAATGCACTCTGATTGGTCTTGCTTCCAAATGGTACATTGAGTTACCATGAGGCTCTTTTTATAATTTTAGTCAGTTAACCACTTCTTTCTTAAGTCATTTCAGTTGCCTGTCAAATACGACAATGATACGAAATTATTAACTTCATTGAAAGAGTCAACGTCCACATATATTTCAGATCATATTCATGAATGGCGACGTAGACGACGTTTAGTGAAAGTTTTTATTCCAGATCAAATTTTAGCAGGATGGTTTGTTAAATTATTATTACCTAAAATCACTGAAGAGCAAGTAGTTGCTCAGGCTCAGTACCTTGACCTTGTCTATACACAGTCAGGTAACTTACATGAAAAGATCCTCGACCTTCCAAAAAACAATCAAATAACTGCAGCTCCTTCAGGGTCTCATGCCGTTGATGGTATGATTGGTTCAGTTAGTACCAAAAGTAAGAAGAAATCTTCAAAGAAATCTTCTCCTATTATAACTTTACCATATCCCCCAACATGAGAGTCTTCCGCTAAAATTCCTGCTGATATCCATGTCGTAGAATCATCTACAGCCAAATCAAAATCCGGTGTTAAAAAGAAGGGGAAGAAGAAAAATAAACAAAACTCAAAAGAGAAATCAGATAAAAATGAATCTAGTGACAAAATTACTAATATAGTAATAACATGAATTAAATAATGATAATGATTAGTATAATAGTTTTACAAAATGGTGTTATGAAATAGTAAAACATAATAGTAAAACATAAAACATAAAACAAATAAACAATATAGTAATAAAATTATTAATATAGTAATAAGATGAACTAAAATTATTAATATAACAATAACATGAATTAAATAATGATAATGATTAGTATAATAGTGTTACAAAATAGTAAAACATAAAACATAAAACATAAAACAAATAAACTATATAGTAATAACATGAAAAAAATTATTAATATAGTAATAACATGAGATTAAATAATCATAATGATTAGTATATTAGTGTTACAAAATAGTAAAACATAAAACATAAAACATAAAACATAAAACAAAGAAACTATATAGTAATAACATGAAACAAAATTATTAATATAGTAATAACATGAGTTAAAGAATGATAATGATTAGTATAATTGTGCTACAAAATAGTGTTAAAAAATAGTAAAATGTAAAACATAAAACAAACAAACAATATAGTAATAACATGAATTAAATAATTATAATGGTTAGTATAATTATGATACAAAATAGTATTACAATATAGTAAAACATAAAACATAAAAGAA
>APFE030395083.1:12043-39744 GCA_000404065.3 Pinus taeda
AGGAAGCTTGAAGATTGGGAGGAAGGAATCCCAAATGCCCAATACATCTGTTCCAGTCTCATGTTTACTCTTTAATTCATTTAACAGGTGGATGTGGAACTTGCTGCGCATTAGAAATTCCTCTAAGATTTGATAATCCAAATCTGCTAATGCCTTCCACTCCAATTCTCTCTGAGGGGCATTTAAAGGGGCAACATTGAGGGCCATAGGTGCTACTGGTGTATCCATGGTTACTTTAAAAACTTTGCTTATATGTAAATTAGTGTTACTGTGCAGAGTAACAGAAAAGAGTATTTCTTGAAAGGAGAGGTGATTTATTGAGAAACAGAGGACAAAAAGGGTCAATTGCAGGAATTGAAATACTGCACGAAGCACCAAAAGGGCAATTACTTGTCCTTAACAGACTCTTTCACAGTAATTTGGTGTAGTTCGGGCTCCCTGTTCACGATTGCGCAAACAGAATGCAGGTTTTGCGAAAGGTTTGGTAAACAAGGCTTAGCCGGTGAATTTCGACCTTATAACTTCAAATGGGAACTAGGTACAGGGGATTTTCCGGTCAATTATATGTTTTTCTATGTTTTAAGTTAATTTGGGCGATTTACAGACAAAACCAGGCGCAGAGAGGATTTACAGGGGTAAATACCTGGTACACTGACAGTCCTGGTCACAAATGTAGGAGGGTTGGCGCGTCGATGGCCTCCAGGTCGAATTCAGCAGGTTGGCGTGAGTTTGGACGTAAAATGCATGCAGAAGAAACAATAGTCATTTTTGTAAAAAGTGCAAAAAACGTGAAATTTTGGCCAAAATATGAATTTTTTGGAACATTGGCGCCTTTTTTGGATGACGTCAGCATGACGTCATCAGGTGGGGTCCAGGTCGGATGACGTCAGCATGACATCATCAGGTGACGTGGCGGCTTAAGAGTGGTCCACGGGGATGGTGAGGTGGCGTACAGGTGGAGCAATGGCGGACAAGGGCGCTGACACGGTGATGACGTAGCGGTGATGCTGGCAGTGACGTTGGCAAGGCGGGTTGGCGGGTACCAGAAACCGTAGGCGGTATGATATCGCACCGCCTTTCATACGGAAGTGGAATTGTCAGAGGGGGCTCCGATACGCTGTGGGGGTGACGCGTGGCAGAGGCCTGATGTCACCCTCTGACAGATATCAGAAGCTAATTTACGGACGTCGGGGCCGGTCCGATATGCATGTGGGCCGTTGGATGAAAGGCGCCTGATCAGACGCTCGATGGGTCAATGACTTGTCCGGACAATACAGCATCGGGCGGGCAACAAAATATTGATTTTTCATGAAATTCGCACCCGGCGGGACTTTGGAATATTGGTGGATTTGCATGGTTTTTCAATGTATTTCTTTATAAAATCGCGCATAGCTCCAAGACTTTGGATAAGTCAGAAAAAGTGGGTTTTTCATGTAATTTGCCGTTTGAACGGGTTAAGGGTGAAAATGGGTCTTTTGCAAGGTTTTTAGGCAAATGAAGGGTTGAATAGGTTAAATGATTTTTGAAGGAGGAAAAGAGGTAAGGGTGGGGTTCTTAAACTGACCAGATGTCAATTTGATTCCCTAGTGGTGAACATATGGCTATAATGCCAAGGGGGGGATATTTATAGAATGCTTGAGGTTTATACACCATAGTGTTATAATAGTAGGGAAAGGGTGACATAGGGAATTTAGATAATAGAAGTTAGGGTTTGATATGGAGGGAGAGGGTAAATGAGGAGTGATATCACTAAGTTTATTTGAAAACCACTTAGCTTAGGGAGTAGATCAAAATGAAAAGATTTTTAGACAAGAAATGTGGCTCTTTAAAGGAAACCAGAACCAACATAAAACCTTGAATTCTTTCATAAACACAACTGGTGTAGGGATGTTAGTAATGAGTGTAAAACAAGGAAAAAAGAAAGTTAGACATGCTCCATTGTGTTGTTTTCCTTATATTGACCAGCAAGATTCAGTTTGAAAAGAATACCACTTCTGCAACCCCATCTACCTACCCATCTACTTGCCTAGCATTTTTTGTTTCTTCTTGGAGGGTGCACTTGAACTTGCAGACCCTTATGTGCCTTTTCTTTTCCATTGGCTTTTTTCTTTTGATTGCCTATTTAGCACTACCCTTATTGCTTCCAAGGCCCCAGATTAAGTAGGTGGGAACCTTAATTTCTCTACCTAACTATTGGTTTGCCAAGATTAAACAGTTTGGACAGACTTCTTTCTCTATTCTACAACAGAAAATTGAAACATGGCATGATCCAGATTAGACTGTTGGACCATCTATCAAAATTTAGTAAACATGAAGCTATGTACACACCTTGTCTTCTCTTGGAAATATGGGATCTTTGTGTCAGCAAAGCAGAGCATATTTGGCATTTGAATTTGCCAATCATGAAATATGAAACCTATTGGTATAGGTATCCAACAGGTCACATTCATCAATTCATGCTACTTTCTAAATATCAGAAACATATCAATATGCTCATATCTAGTATCGTCTCAAATAGCTCACTAAAGAGTTCAATCATTCTGAATCATGCATTACCAAGAACATGTGTTCTCTATTTTCATGTTCATATAGAACATCAAGTGTTAGAAAAAAGTATATAACATATAGAGAAAACAATACCATATTCATATTTTATCCCTCTCACCTAGGGAGACATTAACCATAAGCCTAAGCTTCTCTCAGATAACAACATCATCTTAATCCATGAAGACGTCTTTGTCCCAACTATGTATGATCATACTCTGTCTAGCTCAGAGTGCATACAAGAATCCATATAATTGATTGTGTATCACAAGATCCACTAAATCTAGCAATAATAATTCATTAGCATGTCATAACATCACTTCTATATTAGAGGTGGAATCTGATACAACATGGGATGAACCAATCCTGTCAGCAAAGAATTGTTAGCTTATAAAATTAGCAAAGATAATGTTAGATGATCATCAGAACAAGTCTAGAAGACATGTTTTAATCTTTAATCTATTCCTTGGCTACAAATAATAATATATGCTGGGATCCCATCAAGGGTTTCACCCTTTCAATGGGAAGCATATTTATTAATCATCAAACAAGACATTAACATATCTATCATATTACTATTATATATCAAATTTCATATCACGGAGTCAAACTATATCAGGGTTTCATATGTATAACAAGCCATCATAACAATTACAACTTATCAAAGCCTTATCAAGATCTACAAGAAGATAGTATATTTTTTTCCCGTAGAAAAAAATCGTAATTTTATTCATGATGACAAAACTAAATTTTGTAGATGCTAAAAATCATATGCATATGGTCTGTGCCTATTTTCATAGGATATAAGGCAGACAAAAAAGTTAAAAAGTTAAAAAATGTCTACTATTCTTTCCTCCCTTTCTTCTTTTCCACCTTACGCCAACCTCTAGTGTTGGGAGTGGTCGTTACAATGGAAAGTTGATTTTTAGTGACTGTGTCTTCGTCAGAATCGGAACCTTCGGATCCATGAGTTCACTTGATGCCCGTTATTTCCATCCCTATTAGTTGAGATGTTTTATGCTGTGATTGGTTGCTGGAATCTTCCTCCTCTTTTAGTGCGCTCTTCTAGTTCTTTTGATCCTCTTTTTATGCTTGGAATGTTCGTTTTTCTATTGTTTCTTTTCTTCCTCCAAAGGGGTTGTGCACTACCATCATTTTGGCTATTTCTACTTCTTTTTATTCCATTTGGGAGTTTGTTTTGCTTTATGACAAGCGCTGTGGAGATGTCCTGTTTGCAGGCATCCATGGCAACGGAAAGTTGTGTTTTCATAATCTAGTGGTTGTGTCCACTATGTATTGTTGAAATTGAAATTTATGCTTTTTGGTAGTCCCTCACTGAGATCTACCTCCACACATATCCTGGCAAATGTGAATATCCCCCTTGAGATTTTATCTTCATCCATCTTTAGGAATTTTCCCAAAACATTCCCTATGGTGATTAATACTTTATGATGCCAAAAGTGTAACGGGAGATTGTGGAGCCTGACCCACACTATAATCTTTGAAACCACCATTGTATTGGCATCAAAATCCAGGAACCATGGGGTCATAAATAGTCCTGCATTACCTTAGAACCATGGCCCCTTGTTGGGGATATATTCTCTTTCTTGTTATGTTCTTAATCGAACTATAAAAAACCCTTTTGGGCATAAGTAGATCTCATAGTCTAGTGACCAGGCCTCATATATCCATTGGTGTAGAACATCAATTTTGGCTAGAACCCATTAAATCTACATATGACTTAATTCTAGTAAAGATCTGTAAACAGGTTATTTATCTCAGGCATGGTAATGGTAAGTATAGGATTCGCAGAGTTTTGTTCCACTATGTAGGGCCCTGGAAGCTCTGCTGGTGCTGTAGATTTGACATGTGTTTGATCCTTACCTTTGACTACTTCCTTGAAGGAGCCTCTGCTTTTGGAGCTGGTTCTGACACTTCCTCCCCTTAAACACAGGTTAATTATTATGGTTGTGTCTGTGTTGATGGCATAATCCTTCAGTGTGAGGTTTTCCTGTAGGTTGTGGCCTAAGTAGATCAGGTTTTGCCAATGTGTTGGTATGCCTAGTTGGTTCTGGATCTTATTTTTAGCTCCTGGATCTTCCTTCCTTCATGGATCCTCCAGCAAACCATCTTTCCTTCTAGTGTTTTAATGAAGATTTGTATTAGGTCCTCCATTTTTGGATATGTGTCCATCTGCAGTGTTAAGGAATCTGTTACCCAGCTGTCTGAGTTTATCAGATCTAGCTGTCTCATCATTTTTTCGGAATGCTTCATCCTATTCTAGCCTGCTCGGTTGCCTCCGATCTGCTTGCCTGTCTGGCCTATTGGCCATTTGAGTTCCATTTTTGGCAGATCTGGTGCATGATCTGAGAGGGTCGGTAGAAGTATTTGGGGTTTCTAGTTTCCCAGCAACTCTACCCATGTTTTACCTTTCCCTATGATTTGGGGCTATGATCCCAGGCAGAAGGGTGACTTGTCACGTGCAGGCCTCCAGATCTGGGCTTGGTGTGGGCCAATTAGACTTCTGAGTGCCAGATCTATTAGATCGAAAGTAGATCTATAGTTATTACTCCCTTCCATAGATGGTAGGATCCACCTAGATCCATGCATTAGCCATACAGGGGCAATGTTGCCAAGCTCAGGTTTATGGCTAGAGTGTGCTGGGTGTGATCCATCCCAGATCTCAGAGCTAATAGCATATTGCCATATAGATCTAGCCCTGTGGTGGGCTCTAGATTGCAGCAATAATGGTGCAACTCCTAGGGCTCCCTTGTTTACTTTTATCAACCCGGTAGTTCGTAACAAACTTGGAAGCGATGGTGCTATATGCACAAGTACTAGCTCTTGTCACTACCGTCACTTGATCAACTAGCACAAGTCCGCTAGGAGATTAAGACAACTTCTATGAGCTCTTAGAAGAATCTTTTAACTGATGGATGAAAGCTAACTCAAAGGAGGCTAATCCACTTGCAGAAAGAAACTAAAAGTGGAAAGGAAATGCAAACACTAGCAAACCCTAATTTTACCGACTAACCCTACCGGTGCAAGAAAAGAGATGAAAGCAGTGGAAATGGATGCCATTGACTTTTAGAAAGGTAAAATGCATGTGACTAAGCTACTTCTGAAGTGAAATCTGAAAAGGAACATCTTTTTGTACTTTTGAATAATCTTGTAGAATTATTATGCATGTGTTTTAACTGTTTTTTACTGTGCAGAGGTTGTTGATGAAAGGAAATGGAGTAGGCTCTTGCGGAAGGTTGGGAAGGTGAGAAGAGGGCCTAAGGGGTCCCTAGAACCCTTCTAGAGAGTTTCACAGTGATCATATCTCAAGAAACCGCTTTCATGAGCTTCTACAGGAAGTCTGTAGGGTTTCTACAGGATGTACTGTAGCTTCTACAGGATGTTTCTACAAGATGTTCCAAAAGGGAATTTCGAAGGGCTGATGGTGGAGAAAAGGTGAAGAAGTGGGTATGGAGGTGAGATAAGGGTGTGAGGAGGTCTACGACTTGGTGAATGAGGATCATGAGTGATTAAGGTGATCGGATTTGGTTCAAGGATGGAGGGAGCAAGGTTGCACAAAGATATGGGAATTAGGTCAAATTGGAAAAGGGGTGGAAAATGAAAGAGAGGAATCTAAGTTAGGGGGTTGGAGTAGGTTGTTTGATGGAGGAAAGGTAGGCAGGAAGGCATCACAGGTGTTCTGCACACTATTTTCCAAAACTGATCGAAGAAAGACTAGAAAAACCAAAGATCTAGTTATTTTCACCTACTTTGAGCTAGAAACCAGAAACATGATGAACAAAATTTTATTGGAAGGAAATCATGTAAAGAAACTATGAAAACCAAGCAAGAATAGATCTAAATATGCAAGCACAACTGGTATCAACATTTCCAACTAAAAGAAATCTAACACTAGCAATTGCATTGAAAGGCAAAACAATGTTTTTGTGGCAGCAAGTATGCCTTGGTCTCAGCTCATGGTCCCAAGGAGGGAGAGATGAGATCAAGGATTGCTTGGTGGCATTTTTTCAGGTCTTTTCCTTTAGCAATCTGTCAAATCAACTTGAAGCATGAAAAGATATTTCAATCATCAAAAATGACCTAAGTAACAAAGCAAGATTTTAATCTAAATAGCAGAATTTATTCTATGGATGCAACAAAGACACATAAAAGTACACAAAGGAGGTATTAGGCACTTGGGTTGGGCCCAAACCAAAAAGCTACAGCCTCCTAAGAAAGATTAGATCTGGTGCAAAGCTGGATTCATCTTTATTGATCAAAAAATAATAGTTACATCCCAAAAACTGTCTATAAGAAAAAGCTTGAAAATGTGCTGAAATGCAGAGCTAACCTACTGACTAAAATCTAACTAACATCTAACTAAATCCTGCCTAAAATATGACTACAAACTAACTAATTGGCTAACTCCAAATGAGGCCCTAGGCCTTCTTATTTGTACAAATTGAGGACCCCAACAGTCCTCCTAAACTTTAGGGACTCGGCTGCCAAAACTTGCAGTTAACAACAGTCCTACTTGACTTGCTTGGCTGCCCCTTATGCTCTAAGTTTTTGATGGAGAATTCGAAGTAAGGGCTCATAAACGAAGGGGACACCTTCCTACAAATCCTCCCCCTTGTTCTTCCACAAATTTGGCTGCCAAGCGCTCATTAAACCTTTGATTTTGTCTCCAAATTAACCAAAAAAACTGCATAAAGCACACATTAGACTTGTTGGCATAATGACTAACCCAATTCACTCTATTAGCATAAATATAATAAAAAACATGCAATAAACTAATGAGAATGGTGGATTAAGTCGAATTAGGAAGCTAAATGAGCCCATATAATTACCCATTTCTGGGGCTCATCATCACCCCCCTACTAAAGGTGTTGCTCATCCTCTGAGAAACTAATCTATCTCTTCATTCGTGCTGGCTTTGATGGCCTCCTTATCATCCCAAGCTTCTGATGTGGTCTTCTCATGTGTGCCATAAAATTCTGCCTTCTTGTCCATGTCCTTCCACTGCTCCTCCTATTTTGCTTGTTTTAATTCTTGTGCTTTTCCTGTTCCGTCTCTTCATCCTTTTCCTCTTCTATTTTAGTTTATTCCTTTTTCTTTTCTTGTCCTATTGAGTCATCAGTTGTTTCATCTTCTCTCCCTTTTTTCTCTTCTTCCTCACTGTCAGAAGGACTAATATCATAGGTGAGGGCTTTTATGTCACTTTCTGTTGTCATGTCCTTGAAGACTTCCCAATTAGGGAGTTGGAATGTATGGAGGGCTTCTTGGTCTTTAAGATACAATGCATAGGATCTAGCTGGTTATCTACATTGCAGGGCTTCTATTGCCTAGCTAGCCATGCAAACCATCTGGACTTCTCTCTCCTGTAACTGTTGTTTCAGCATCAATATTTCAGCTATTGCCTGAGACTCCCTCTCTTACTGCTGCTTTACCCTCATTTCAACATCAGGTTGTGTCTCTTCCCTTGGCTATTGTTCCTCTGCTATTTCCTGACCTGCTAGGGGACCTTCCTGTAGTTGCTGCTCTTCAGAAATCTGTGTTATGTCTGCCTTTTGAGTTTCCTGTTGCTGTAACTGCTTTCTCAGCAGTGCATTTTCCTCCTATAGCTGGGATTTTTTTAATGCTTTCAGTGTGTCTCACCATGGCCAACTCTCCTCTTAATTCCTTTAGCTCATCCTCCATGCGCTGTTGAGTGTTTTTTTTTTAAAACAAAATGCTCAGATGAGAAAGAAAGTAGAATTGAAACCAGAGGAATAGCTGAGGGTAGATCAAAGATGGAATTCCTCGTGTGCTCCTTACAATATCAAATGGTAATAATTCCTTGGTTTTAAGACTACTGTCACCCAGAACTCAGCTGTCTGTTTACGAAAGGAAGACTTTTGTTTCTATAGACAGAGGACAGAGATCAATTTTCCTTCTCAGCATACAGACAGATATGCAAATTCAAAATTTTCATACGCAAGCTGGCCTCCACAGCTGCATATATCTTCCCTACAGGAGATTCTTTTTTTTGAAAAGAGGAAACGTGGAGGAGAATTTTGATGCAGAAACAACTAGGAAACCCAGTGCAATACACAGGCACACTTCCACTACACAGACATACTTTTCCTTTGATTTTCCAATTTGATGTCGTTCAATTCACCACCTTGCACAAACATACCATGCATAGAGGAGTTTTTTCGAGCCTACCTTGTTTTGAGCTTGAAATTCACTGAAAATCCCAAGTTTTCCACTCTGGAAAGATGTGCAGTCTTTCCTGTAGAAGCCTTCCTGTAGAAGGCTCTTATTTCCTGTATAACGAAACTGTGCTTGTTGTAGAATGCCGATAGGCGGGAGATTTAAAAAAATAGGTAGAAATCTCAAAAAATCAGGCAGAAATCTTGTAGAGGACCATTGGTTAGCTGCTCTTAAAGTGGTGGACGCATACTCCAGTTGGGGACGTTGTAAAGGCACAATGAACAAAGAGTGGTGAATGTGTTAACTGAACTATATTTTAACTACTGGCGTGATTCGTGGTGAGGAGATGAGGTGGCAGAAATGTGCGTTGGCCCGATGCAGACTGCAGTGATATCACGAATCTTCATGTTCTCTAAGTGTTAATCACTTGACATCATGTGCGCTGGAGTTCAGAACATCTGCCACTACCTGTTTTTTTTAATTTCTCGTGAGTTGACTAGACACGTACATTGGGTGATCTCCAGATGAGTGAAATCGAACTAGCTGAGGGTGTCGGGTTAACTAGCTAGCTTTCTAGCTTAATCCAACCATTTCATTTGTTCATGCACTTTCGAATCATACAGATGCAAATAGAGGAATTGGTTTAGACACTTACTTGTAAGTCGACGTGCTGCTTGGTCCTTTTTGCTGCTGCATGCTCATATTCCATTGTTGCATGCCTGAATCCCTTATGCTATATGCTTTTTACTGTATGATGTGTGGCTATTTTTCTTTTGCAGGTGTCCTCTGGCTGGATCTAAGATGTAGAAGTCTATTTCATCCTTCAGATTTGCACCCTCAAGCTGATGATGCTAGATTTTTGCAGGACAACAACTTGTTTTCTCTATAGCTCCCAAACGATAGATCGTATTGACTTGAAACTTTTTGAGAATGTTTCTATCATCATTATACACCTCCCATAGCAAAATTGTGGTCAATGGATGTATAGATTTCGAGAAAAACTGAAAATGGCTGAAGGTGACAGAGGTTAATTTCTCGAAAACCGTGCACTGGAATTGGCTAAAAATGCTTGGGAAGGTTAATATCACCTATATGCATCTCCCCATGAAACAAGTTTTGAAATCGATCCACGGATATGGAGAAAATGAAAAAATGGCTGAAGGTGATGGATGATGATTTATTGGAAACCGTGCACTAGAATTGGCTGAAATTGCTTGGGGATGTTGCCATCATCCCTATACAACTCCCCATAAAACAGTTTTGTAAATGGATGCATGGTTTTCAAGTTAGGGAAAAAACAAATTTTTGCTCTGTGTATTTTTGTTTCAAAGCATTCTGTAGTTTTTTGCGTAGTAAGAAAAAATAAGCTTGGGCTATGATGTAGGCATGGAAATGATGGAAGAGGGGTTTGAAGATTGCAGGAGGATTTATGAACCCTTTATGAAGCTATCATGTTCGCCAACTGCTTTTTAAAATCAATTTCTAGCTTTCTATAATTTCTACAGGAACTTCCTGTAGAAAACACAGTTTTCATAAAAGAAGCACAATGAGGTGGAAAAAATGATGGAGAAGGGTGAGGGATGGAAATAGGGATGTTTACAGGCCTCATGGACATATTCTCAACCTTCGATTCCTCTTCTGAGATTGATTTTGGCTGGTTTGTAGGCTTCCTGTCGAAGACACAGAGCTTCCTGTAGAAGGTGAAATCTCAGTCTGAATGGGACCAAATCTTAGGAAACGGTAGTGGTCATGGAGGAATGGATGGTGAGGGATGTTGGCAGCCTGATGCTGACCTATGTCCTTGTTTTGTGCGATCCTCCTAACCTGCAATGTCCTTCATGCAACCTGCAATTATTCAACAGAAATTAGGTTTATTTTTCTTTTTCTCTTTTCTTCTTTCTTTTTCTCTTTTTTTTTTGAAAACAACTAGGGTGCCCCATGGAGGTTTTCACCCTAATTGCCTGCCCTAGGTGCCTCCAAGGGAGGTTTTCACCTAGGGATCTTATTCTCCCACTCCGTGTTCCGTAAGAAAACGCATACTGAGCAGTATCTTCATGCCGATTCCCATCATTTCCCTGCTCATAAAATGGGTGTTCTCAACACCCTCGCTACGCGTGCCCTTAAGATTTCTGATAAAGCGAGTTTGGAGAAGGAGAGATCCCATCTCCTGGATGTATTTGTGGAGAATGGATATAGTAGGCGCCTTGGTCAGAAGGCTTTTCTCAAAGCCTCCAGAAATGCGTTAATCAAGAAAGAACCAAGGGAGCATCGTCTAGGTGTCCATCTCCCCTATATCCAAGGAACCACGGACAAGATTGCTCGAATCCTTAAGAGATTCGATGTTCCCTCGACCTTCAGGCCCCTCAACACCATCCGAAACTCCCTCCGATCGATGAAGGATCCCGTGAACCCTAAGGATATGAAGGGTGTTTATTCGATCCCGTGTTCTTGTGGGACACCCTATATAGGGGAAACGGGGCGCTCCATCCAGTAAAGAATTAACGAACATGTGGCCGACCTGAAACATGGTAGAACCAAGTCTTCAGCGTTAGCAGAACATGTGGATAAGACCAAGCATCAGGTCTGTATTGAGGAGGCCAAAGTCATGGCCAAGGTTGCTCAGTTCCATCGTCGTAAATTCAAGGAAGCCATTGAAATCGAAAGAAGGCCTATTAATCTCAACAGAGATGATGGCTGGAAGATCAGTAGATCTTGGATCCCTGCCCTTTCGTCCTAGTTTCCTTCTTTGTTTCCGTTTCAGTCTCATTCCTGTCTTCCCCTTTCTGTCGTGATCTAGGTGTTTTTATTAAATATTTTGATGGTTTTATTTATGTATTTATTTGTTTATATTTTACTATTATTATATTTTATCGCATACAAGTTATTCATATCATTTATTATGTATTTTTTATTTGTAGTGCTTTGGTTCATTTTATTTCAATATGTAATTTACCTTAATTCTTAGTTATTATAAATAGTTAGGATTATTTGCTCTTTTATTAATTTAATAGTTAATTACTATGTATTTTTTCTAGCAATGTGGCGATGTTCTATATATGTTTATTATTAATGATTACTTTTTGGTTTACATTATTTTTATATATTATGTATTTTTATTACTTATATATATATAATTATTATTAAGTATAATTATTATTTATTTACCTTATTCCTTATTTATAATAGTAAATACTAAGGGATTAGTAAGTATAATGATTATATTATGTATACATTGTTAGTACGAAATATGAACTTATTTAGTATTCATTTATTATCATTATATTTTAATATGGAGTGGGTTCTTATTTTTATTTACCTATTGATTTATTTATTTACTAGACTTTATATTGTTATTGTACAATGGTATATATTAATATTCTATCTCTCTGATATTCGAACTCCTTTCTCGGTTTTTTCATATTAACTATTTTTATTGACTTTCCTCCTTTGATTGTAGTTATATTGGTATAATTAAGTATTGTATTAAAATCATTTTTAAACTAACCTTAGGTAATTATGGGACTTATTTACCCATTTTATCTTTGTTCCAAAAGGATAATGATCAATATGAGGGTTAAAGATGTTTTATATATAATTATTTTTTGAACTTAAATAAATAAACTTTCCTATTACTATTTAATCTACTTAGGACACACACACACAACACACACCACACACACACACACACATATACTTTAAATAAATAATAAATGATTTAATATATTATTAATTTAAATTAAATTACCTAATTAATTCTCAAAACTAACCATGAATTTATATATTTTTACTAAATTAACTTTTTCCATAAAATAAATTATATTTAACTAAAAAATTAGATATTAATAATATTAATATTAATAATAATAATTAAAATGAATTATATATAATTGAATTATTATTAATAAATTAAGAAAAAAAAATTGAAACTAACCTGGGATTTACTTTTTACATTTTTCACCTGATTTAAATTATAAATTAATAATAATAATATTAATAAGAATAATAATAACAATAATAATATTAAAATATTAATAATAACAATAATAATATTATAATATTAATAATATTTAATTAATTTTGACCTGGGTCATTTAGTCAAAATTAGTCGTTAAATTAGCCGTTGGAATCTCTGGTCTGACTATTTAACATGTTGAGCTGGATCTGTTTCTTCAACTTGTCCTGATGATGAACCACACTGGTTGGTTCGAAACGCGTCGGCAAATGTCTTACCTAATGTAATTTATGCCGAAATCTTCTTATAAATAGGATATATGCTAGTTGTATGAATAGCAGTCGCGTACACATGCGGGTTCCCTTCAGTAAAGTCACGTATATAAATCAAGATATGAAATTGAAAATTTTAATGGTTTGAAAACATTGATTCACCCCCCCCCCCCCCCCAGTATTTTTCCCAACAATCAGTACCAAAGGAGGTGCTTCGACATAAGCTTGATCGCTTGAAGGAGATTCGTCAAGATGAGTAGTCACAAAGGAGTATTTTCTATCAGACCTCCTATATTTAATGGAACTAACTTAGACTTTTGGAAAGTTAGGACGAGAGCATACTTGCAGGCACTAGGACTTGATGTATGGGAAATCGTTGAAAGTGGATATCAATATATAGCCTCTATTCCTTCAGATACTGCAAGAAAGAAACAATATGAAACCAATGCAAAAGTTGTAAATGCCATCTTGGGAATTCTGGTCAAGTCTAAGTTTGTGAAGGTAATGCAATTGAACACAACAAAGGGAACGTGGGATAATATTATCCAAATTTATGAGGGCAACACCAAGGTAAAAATTGCTAAACTTCAAACATTTAGAATAAGATGATGATGAAGAATGATGCTATAATGCTCTATCTTACTTTATTACGATATGCTTTGTCCTCACATGTCATATCTGTCATTTGATGTAAATTTCATGTAAATACCTATGGTGCACTCAATATAAAATTCAGTGATATATGACTATTGTGGTCAAGTCCTTTTGGACATATGATGTAATTTGTAACCCCACTATGCTTGGGAAGTTGATGTAATAATGATGTCAAATATGTAAACCCACTATGGTTGGGTGATTGATGTAAGTTTGAGTCCTTGGTTATAGGACAAGTCATAGAGTCATATACTTCACTATACATCCTTCAGAAATTTCATCATGTGCTCAGGGGAAGCATGGTCAATCTTCAGTTTTCATACTCAGCAGTTCAGATCTACGAAAGCCTTCATTCATCACTGGTTAGCTCTTTTCCCTTGATGTCAAAGGGGGAGAGTAACTTGGCATTTGAAAGTATTGGTTCTTAGTTTGATGTGTTTTATAGGTATCTACAAGTAATGCTAACCAAACACCAAAGTGGTTTCCATCAAGTTCAAAGGGTGATAATGTTGGCATTATGACTAATGTGTTTTCCTCGATGGAAATCCGCTTAATGAGTTTTCCTTTGATTGAAACCTACTTGATGAAGATGTCAACATGATGTGTTTACATGTGACAAAGAGTTTGATCAAAGGCATAGCAATTCAAAGATAGAGAAATGATAAATATGAAGTTTGAAGAAGTATACGTAGGTTTGGTGAAGAAAATTTGAGTATACACAGGTTCTATGAAGCAAAGTCGAGTATACATTGGTTCTATGAAGAAAAGTAGATTATACATGGGTTTTGTGAAGAAAATCCGTGTGCACACATGGGTATGAAGAAGCAAAGGTGGGTACAATTTCCACACCATGATATTTTAAATACCAAGAGTCCTTAACATGGTATTTCCCTGTGGTATTGAGACTAACAACGAATGTTTTGATCCCTTCTAAGAAAACCATCAGTCGGAGTATGGTTTTGACCTATCGTATTGGATAAGGGCTAAGCTATATAAGGAGGTGAAGATCAAAATGATTGGGTGTGCAAGTGATGAATATTTTATAAATAGTTAGATCTAAATAAATATGCATGTAATGGGATATTAATGTTTTGCTTGATCTAAAACTAAGTATGCACCTAGGAATTTGATGATGGATCAGATGCAATAGATCTAAGATGAAAATCTTGATTATGAGGTGATTTAATCTAGTAATAGTGTCTTGATGCATGATTTTTCTTTTTATGTCGAGATCTCCGTATCTCTGAAGTTTTGTGCTATAGCGAAGGTTTGTGCCTATAATTGTAGATTTGTACATGGATTTTATAACCTGAAAGGCATGTACACATGTGGGTTTGATTATAGTAAGTCACGTATATATTTTGATCTATGTGTGGGTTTGTTTCCTGAAAAGTGTTTATACATGTGGATATGCTTTGAGGAAAGTGTGTATAGAAACTAGGGTTTTTTATGAAAAGGATAACTAATCAATTTAATCAGTCTTATTGTGTTTATGGTGTGTGTCAGTGAAGTTTTCTAATTGATCTTGGTTTAACAGTAATGTTTAAAATATGAATTGATTGATCGAAGAATGTTGAAGATACTTGTTGTTGTTTGTGATTGAAGTTCAGAGAAGGTTCTGTGATTGTTTTAGATTGATCCAGTGGATCTATGTGTGATTCAGTATTTATTTTAGAGTGGTAGTGATTCAGTTTTCAAATTCAGTGATCTAAGATCTGTACGTGGGTATGCTTCATGGAAATCACGTACACACCCCATTTTTCTGCTGTAAAGTAGCGTATATATTTTTACATATGGTTGTTCAAGTTTTACAGTAACAGAATATGGTTTTTGTGATGTGAAGTAGGTTGAATGGTATTTTGGTTACAATGATCTCACTGTTCTAGTTGTTTAAGTTTGGGTTTCAAATATTTGATTGATTAAGTGATTGGTTTTCAATTGATGGTTCAATATTTGGGTCAGAGATTGGTTGATTTGTTGCAGAGATCAATTTCAATTTTAATATTTGGTTTTGGGCTTAAATATTGGTAGTGGGTCTAGTCAGAAAATTTGATGAAACATGACCTACAAGTTGTGATGTGTTGTAGCAGGTGGATCCAGTATGAAAATTTATGAAATGTGGTCCCTGAAGGTGTTGAAGGTTGGATCCTTCAGTGAGGGAGTTGAAGCTTCCTTCTAGTGGTAGCTGGTAAATCAAATCAGGGGGTTGCAGCTCCTTTCCGGTGGGTGTCGGTAAACGAGACCAGGGGTTTGGTGCTCCCTTCCAATAGCAGTAGGAGAACGAGTGAAGGTTGTAGCCTTCTGAATTTTGGTTCATGCGTGCTGGTATGAGTCTGTGCCAGTACAAAATTGTAAGAAGATTTTCTTTATATTAAAAAGAAGACAACAGTGCTGGTTTTTTCCCACATTGGGTTTCCACCTTAAATCCTTGTGTTCATGTGTGTTTATTATGTGTTATAGTTTAATTTTCTTTCACTGCACATGGTGACTATTTATATAATGTTGAATGAAGTAATGATGCACTGGCTTAAGATAAATTGAAGATTAATTAACTGAAAAATATGTTTTATTGGAAATATGCTAGTTGTATGAATAACAGTCGCGTAAACATGTGGGTTCCCTTCAGTAAAGTGGAATATAGAAATCGGGATATAAAATTGAAATTTTTAATGGCTTGAAAATATTAGCCCCCCTGCTTAGTATTTTTTCCAACATATCCATCATTGAGCTACTTGTATTGGTTTACTAGTTCACAAATCTAGAATTTCTGGAAGTCCCTTGTAGCAAAATAGTAGTAATTTTCTGCTATTTTTTAGAATGTTTTAATGAGATTTATTTGAGTAGATTCATAGTGTATTAGGTCATAAAAACATTCAATTTAATGAATAAAATTACCCCATGGAATTTTCACTTGATTAGGTTAGGCATTTGGTAGGTTAACTAGCTCACTAGTTCTTGAAATTCTAGTTTTTAGACTAGTAATTTTCTGTTATTTTTTACCACATGTTAACAGGGGTATTTTGGAGTGATTCCACTTGGATTGGAATCCTAAGACATCCTAATTATAAACAAAAATTTTATCATCCCATTTTCATTTGATTTACTTGGGAATTTAACAAGTTATCTCCTCTTGTAGCAAAATAGGGCCTCTTGTAGCACTCCTATAACACGTGTAAACTTGACCACATTTTCTCCAAAAGATTGATTTTTGTATCTTAGGCTTGAATCATGACCCCTTGGCTCTGAATCCAAGATTGAAGAAGACCAAATACCACTCTAGACCCACCTTTCCTTCATTGCAAGTACAAATCTGCAATCAGATTTAGAAGTAAGATTTCCACATTTGAATAACAATGATTGTTTTCTTATGAAATGTACATGGATTTTGTTACGAAAGCTAAGTTTCCTTGAACAAAGTGATAAAAATGGTGCTTCCTAAATGCAAAGTAAATTATACTTTATTCTTGAATTCATGTTTGCTTAAGGTTTCATTTACAAGCATTATTGTTGAAAAGATCAAATTTCCTTTTTCAAACAACATTCGACATTCTACAATCAAAGTATTAATTTACATTCTACAAGTAGACTAATGTTTCCATTTTTTCAATTAGGTCAGTGATTGATTTCATGATATTCATTTCATTGCAGTATATCAGCGAAAGGACACATTGCATGTTTCACATACAGTTTTGACACCTCTTATGTTTGTACGAACCCTCGTTTGATAATTTACAATGTTATCCTCAAGATTCCTAGCATCCTTGTTGCAATATTAGGGCTCATCATATGCATCACATACATCCTCAAATTTTCCTCCAATATCCTATTGACCCTCTATGTATCTCCATCTATCTACGGATGATAAGTTGTGTTGAAGGATAATTTTGTACCTAATCCTACAAACAACTCTTTCCAGAATATAGAAGTGAACTTAGCATCCTTATATGACACAATCCTCTTCTAAACACCATGAAACTCACTATATATCTAATTAAGACATGTGCTTCATCACTAGTTGAATAAGTATACTTCATTGGAATGAAGTACACTACCTTTGTCAACTTGTCTACCACAACCATGATGGAATCATGTTGTCTAGATGTCCTTGGAAAAAATGTGATAAAATCCATGGAAATTACCTCACACTTCCACTCTGGAATAGGAATCGGCTGTAGTAATCCACCTGGATGCTTACACTCTATCTTTACCCACTGACAATCCAAACACCTAGCCACAAACTTTGCCACGTTCTTCTTCAGATTCGGCCAATAATAATATTTATTCACTGTTTTCAATGTCTTATGGTATAATGGGTGACCTAAATATGATTTTGCATGAAACCCTCTCAAGATACTTTTCGTCAACTCACTACTTTCTAGCACATATATCTTGTCCCTAAACCTAATAAAACCATATGCTGTAAGATGATAGTCTACATCCTGATTACCTGTACCTTGTTGTAATTTGCGCATAAGCTCCATGTACCTGTCATCTTGCTAAATTTCCTGTAAGATATGTTCTTATAAATCTGTCCCATAACAAATCACAGTTGTTAGATGATTCACCTATATCCACTTACTAAGAGAATCTCCAACCCTGTTCTCTTTAACCTTGATGTAACTAGTTTCAAATTCGAACTCACTAATTGTGGAAAACCGTATAGCTTGCCTAGAATTTGGATTTGGTTGATCAAACAAGTATCTCAACCCATTGTGATCACTCATCAATACAAACCTCCTGCCAAGAAGATGGCACCTCCACATCATCAATGCATGAATGGTCACTCCCAACTCAAGATCATGTGTTGGATAATTCTACTCGTGCTCATTTAGTTTCTGTGACTCATAGCACACTACATGTCCCTTTTGCATAAGGACTCCACCAAGTCTTCTCTTGCAAGAATATGTACATACCACAATCTTTTTGTATGGATCTGCAATCTTTAACACTAGAGCATTTGTCAACAACTACTTCAATTGTTTAAAACTTATTGCATGTTCCTTTGTCCATTCAAATTTCATACCTTTCCTCTATAGTGACATAATAGGATATGTAATCTAAGAGAAGTTCATGATGAACCCCCTATAATAGCTTTCTAGCCCTATAAAGTATATTACCTCATCCACATTTCTAGGAGCCTCCCATTCCATGATAGTTCTTGCCTTTTCTGGATCCACTTTTATGCCTTCCTTGGAAACAACATGTCCCAAGTAATGTACCTTCATCTGAAAGAAACTGCATTTACTGAGATTGGCATACAACTGATTCTCCCTCAACTATCTCAAAATTGTTACTAAATGTTTTGCATACTCTTCCTCATTCTTAGAATATATCAAGATTTTATTAATGAATACAATAAAAAACTTGTCTGGATAAGATGCAACACACTATTCATCAAGCAGGTAAAGGTAGATTGAGCATTAATCAAACCAAATGGAACTACAACAAGCTCATAATTCCCATACCTGGTCCAAAAAATTGTCTTGTAGATTCCCTCTTCTTTAATGCGTATCTGATGATATCTAGATCTCAAATCACTCTTTGAGAATATTGCTTCTCCCTTCAACTGATCAAACAAGTTATCAGTACTCGAAAATGGGTACCTATTCTTGTTGGTCACCTTGTTCAACTACCTATAATCAATGCATAATTTGAGAGTACCATCCTTCTTCTTCATAAACAATATTGGCGCACCCCAAGGTGATACACTTGGCCTAATGTATCCCTTGTCAAGCATTTCCTTCTATTGTAACTTTAACTTTACCAACTCTGGAGTGCTCATCCTGTAAGGTGTCTTTGATGTTGGTGCTTCCCCTAGTACCAACTCAATGGAAAAATCCACTTCCATGTGAGGTGGCTACTCTGAAATATCTACTGGAAACACATCCTGAAACTATTACAAGATGTGGTACCTGTTGAATAACTCTACATCCTCATTCTACTTACATTTATCACTAGAAATATGTATTGTAAATAATACACACCCTTTTATGTGACTACGCTTTTCCTGCATAGTTGTCACAATCCCAACTAAAGTTTCCTTCTTCTTACCTTGCAAGATTATTTGTTCTCCATTGTCATCCAAGTACTCAATTGCTTTGTCATAACGATCCACTTTAGTCATTTGAAAATACAACCAATCCATACCCAAGAGCATATTATATGATCCCAACAGAAATGCATTCAAATGTGTTAATGTAGGCATGACATTCAACTAAAATGCACAAGCTCTTACCCAATGATGCATTGTTTTATTCATACCTATAGCCAACTTCACTACCCAAGATTCTGCATGCAGTTCTTTATTCAAACCACACTTATCCACTAGGTTAGGACTAATGTAACTATAATTAGATCTATGGTCAATCAAAATAGAAACAATTTGATCACAAAGCTTATCATCCATCTAAATGATAGATGCCTAGTGATTTGCCTGCCTATTATCCAGCGCTGCATAGATATGAGAAATTTTTTTCCCAACATCGCCAACAGTCTATGCCTCCTTTGAACTATAGATCTAAGACCTACCACCCTAATTCTACAAAAATTCCCTCTTAATATGTTGCTTACCACATGTCCAACACTCTAATCATCATGTACCATCACCTCTATTATGTTGTTGTGGCCCATGTCTCTGTCTAGCTACGTTGAACTTCTTGTATGGTGCAACATTTTCTTTCTCTTCTGCATTTTGAGGCCTTATTCTTTTCAGATTCCATTTACCTTTACGTTTATATTTCACTTTTCATCCTTGCTAAGGTTCATTCTTACGCTTTGACTTCTTGTTATAATGTTTAAATTTCCCAATAACTTCCTCAAGTGACCATGGCTCATTGTACTCAATGCGGTCTCTAAATTATAATTGAAATCCATTTACAAATCTCTAAACTTTATCTTTATCATCCTTAATATATTGTACATGCCTCAATATCTCTAGGAACTTAGTCACATACTCCTCATGTGTCATTGATCCCATCTTTAGCTCACAAAATTCCTTGGCCTTACTATCACAGTACCTTTCTGAAAATTATTTCTTCTTAAAGAGTCTCTTGAATTCATGCCAACTCAAGCCTTTTGCCTTGAGGTCTCTGACCCATTTTATATCTTCCACCCAGATATTTTATTTCCCTTTGAGGTTGAAGACAATTATTTTGGCCTTCATATTCTGTGTGTATTCATGCAACTCAAATAATTTATTCATCCCAATTAACCTTGCTTTTGCATCCTATGGTTCCTTCAAATCTCCATCAAAGGTAGGTGGCTTAGATTTCTTAAACTCATCTGGAAAGTATCCCCTATCACTCCTCCTATAAGGGTGATAACGAGGAAGATCATAGTTCCTGTCAGAACTAGAACTAGAATAGAACCTTTTTCCATCACCTCTCCTATCCGAAGTATCCAGATCCCACCATCTCTAACTGTGTCATCCCTATATGACCTATGACTACCATGAGACCTACTGCCATATGCCCCATTAGTTCTATCATCCTTCCCATGGATGATACAAAGTGGTCCTTGTCTGTGCAACTCTGAAAAACTTTGCAAGATTATTGTATAAACTTTTGCTTGTTTCTCCTATGCCTACATGATTTTGTCATTGTTTGCCTTGCAACTCCTTATTTCTTCCTTCAAGCTTCTCAATCTATCTGCTAAGTCAGAAGAATTCCCAACACCATGTTTCTCATCTGACCCATAGGGAGAATCTCGTGAACTGTAGTCTAACATCTTGCTACTCATATTTTATCTCTTTCCTACAAGTACACCATTTCAGCTAAAACCAAAACCTAACATAATCAAGATACCTTGGTATATTTCTAGTGAGGATATCTCATCTGCAAGATCAACCAGATTAGTGTGATACATGTATAAACATAATCATAACAACATATAGATATCATCCTAACCATAATCCAGTCATCAATGCATGACCATATCAACCACACATCATGACCTCATGCATGACAACTACAACCATATCAATGTATGCCTAACAACATCTAACCACTGATGTGCATCAACAATGCATCACTCACATACACTCAAGATGACAAAATCCAACAACAATGAAATCCACTTTCACATGATGACACCACTGCAACCATGACCAACACCATACATATTCAACAAGTACATGGACCACAAGCATAGAGAAAACTTTTGCAACTTACATGAACGCATGACCAACACATTGTCCATCCTATCCAAGGGGTGAACCATGCTCTGGTACCATTATGTAACACCCCCCTCCTAAATTTACCCAAGCTACCCGGTCCACTGTGGTAAACATGTGATGAGAGGCTACTATGATGTGATTCAGCTCCCCATGTAGAGTTTGGGAAGTGGAATCAATGGAACTGAACCAAAATGACCTTCCACACATGCTACAGAACCTCCAGGATCCAACCAACCTTTCCAGGTAACCAACCCCTGAGGAAACTCAACATTTCACTAATATAACTCCCCAGTTTCTCCCTTAACAAGCCATGCATGTGACTGTAGGCCTCTGGTCGCTCCCATAGTAAGGGAAATCCCATAACTATGGACTTTCTCATCTAGTTTTATTTCACCGACCCTGGATTATGTGCCACTTTTCCATGGCCATGTCTCAGGCCCTTGCCTAGAACTTCATGAAACTTTTAGAAATGTTAAGTAAAATGGGAATAAGGATACTAATGAAAATAATTGATCAAGACTTGGTTGGACCCCTACTAGCCATGATAGGAATTTCTTCCAACATGTGACAAATATGTAATCTACAAGTCATAACAACAAAACTAAGCATAGGGGTCTCATACTTATCTGAGAATTGCTAAGAAGCATTTATGCCTTATCACATTAGCTGAATTATCATCTATTAGTTCATATATTCATTTTTCATTTACAAATTCTTTGTCATTTCCTTAGTCATAATAAACCAAATGAACACCCGCACTAGGATGTCTTTCCCAACATTCAACTTGGAATAAGTGCCCCATAATTGTGGTTATTATTTTGCCTTTATTAACGTTTATTACAAGGAATTTTCACTACGGTTGTTACATAAATCATTCATTCAAACCAGGTGTATAGTGAGGTGGATAATAGTAGAGCACACCATCTGAAACTGAAATCACTCAGAAAGAATGAAGAATGAGGGTATGGTGGGCATTTTTTTGAGATGGGTAAAACTAGTTTAAAAACTGAGAAATTGTCATTTTGTCAAATCAATAGAAAGAAACTAACACAAAAATTGAGGAATGTGAAAGAGGTTTTTGTCACAAATACATTTGTCTTTAGCTCCATAGAATTATTTCCAATTAATGACATATGTACAACCTTGGGTGGGCATTTTTCTAAGCCCAGTTTTGTACATTTTCACTTTGTTCTTGATAGAACAATTCAAGAACTCAAGTCCTAGTTTTTCATTTTGACAAAGAGACATACAAATTATGCACAAGTTTAAATAATGCATTCATTCAAACCAGGTGTATAGTGAGGTGGAAAATAGTAGAAAACACCATTTTCAACTGAAATCAATCAGAAAAAGGGAAGAATGAGGGTATGGAAAGCATTTTTCTGAGCTGGGTAAAATTGGTTTAAAAACTGAGAAATTGTCATTTTTCCAAATAAATTGCAAGAAACTGACATAGAATTTGAGGAATGAGAAAGAGGTTTTTGTCACAAATGAATCTTTCTTCATCCCCATAGGCTTATTTCCAATTAATAACATTTTGACAGTCATAAATGGGAATTTTTCTAACCCCTTTTTTGCACATTTGCACTTCGTTCTTGACATAACAACTCAAGAACTTAAGTCATTAGTTTTGAATTTTGACCAAGATAATTTAAAATTATGAACAAGTGTAAATAAATCATTCATCCAAACTAGGTATATAATGAGGTGGAATATAGTAGAAGAAACCATTTGCAATTGAAATCTTCTCTCCTTTATCCAGGTCTACTAATGTAGCAATTCATCATATCTTCCAATGTTCAAGTTGGAACAAATATGCACTCTTGGGCCAAACCAATTACAGTCTTGGTAATGAAATATGAAATGGGACATGATTGGACAATACATAACCTTAAGATATAACCTTGCATCATGTCTAACAGATATCCTACATAACTATGTTTCCCACTTATACACAACTTTCACATAAGGCAAGTCAAAGCAAAACTTAAAATGTTGTATGAAATCTAAAGTATAAATATTTAAGCTCAAAGTAAAGATATAACTATGAAAAAATGTGTAAAATATTAAAACATACAATCTACAACTTAAATAAATCTAATTGGCCCATAAATGAAGTCAAGGCGTGCATCTTAGTGAAGCAACGCAATTTTGGCCTACTTCACAACAATGCACACTCAACCCTCATTTCAAGGCCAAATTGAATTATTCAACTTAGAGAGTATTTTTTTACTCATAAGTAGCATTAATACAATTAAATATTTGTAATGTTTCACGCATATATTTTTGTTGTTCAAGAATACTCCAAATTGCATGGATTTCATATGGTAAAAGGCAAGGTTTGCGTGCCTCAAATAAATGCACACAAGAACCTATAATTAATTGGAAATGATATCATTATCATTCCATCCTATGGATCTATGAAATTGTACCCAATTTTTGTGGTGTAGTAGTGCCTTAATGGGCCTCAGTATTGTGGTTAATATTGCCCTAATGGCCTCGGTTCTTGGGTGTGACAGTGGTCTCCTTGGGCCTTCTTATTTGTGATATGAGAAACATTATGATGAAGATATGAAGGATATATGTTGAGCCCTATTAGAGAGATATCATGGCATACCAATGACTATTTTGTTGCATTGTTATTGCTAATTTTCTCTCTACATAATTTCTTATGATGATATGGGGTGAATGCAATGTGAAAATGTTGAAATTTTTTTAAAATGCAATTATCTACAATAGAGACTTCTAGCCCTAAGAAAATTAACATTGTTTCTACTCTATTTGTTAAGAAAAATGTAACAATGTAAACACGTGTAAAATAATAACATACAATCTACAATTTGAATCAATCAAACTAAAATGTAAACAATAAGTGTAGGGGTGGAATTATTGGTAAACTATATATTGAATAGAGTATAATTAGTCCTTACAACATAAATATTAATAGAGATCAGCATGTTTTGCCCATGTAACACACTTTATCACTAGTGTGTATATCAATTATGTTTCATTCCTCATTTATAACTTAGTTTACACAATCATTTTAGAGCTAATTAAATTACTCTATAATGAATGTATTATATTCATCTTTGATTTTCTTTGAGAATAACATTATATTATTGTAGCATTTCTATGTCTAATTTTCGATGGAAAAAAAATACTTGATGGCACCAAACTAGGTGGACATTATGCCAACCATTACATCTCAACATGATCAAATTTTTTTACATGAGTCTGCACTAAAGTTGATGATAAGAGAATCGATTTTTTTGTGATGGGAGAGTTGAAATTTTAAAATTCTCGTGCACCAAAACTTTGAAATTAAATACACACCAACTATTGAACTAAAAAAGATCCAAACTCTTTGTTCGATAAGAACTTTTTTCATTTTTGATAGGCACGGACCCAGAGAGAAAAGAATGTGCTCCTCTGCCCATGCCAAGGTGTCGATATGAAGTCCACCCATTTTTCCCATTTCAAAAGATGTTAAGGATTTAGATAGAGCTTACATTGGGTTTTTATTTTTCTCCCTTTTTGGTCCATAAATTGGAGTTGCAAATGCATTGTTGACTTCATGAACTGGTGGTGGATTTAGGGTTAAATTGAGGGATAGTTATTCATGTATTGGTGCAGAATGGTTTTATTACCATAAAGGTTTGCTGAAAATTTAGGCAGATTGTGTGTATGTGATGGTTGGATGTGTATTTTATATATCTAGGGACATCAGACTAACCAAGAAAAATATGCCTTGGCTTCAATATTGGGGATGGAGGTAGTTAACAAACTTGATAATGTGGATTAACATTGTTGGCATTATGATGTATGTGTTGTAATTGATGGCAACCCACTTGTAGCAGAACAAATCACTTGTATATGATAACTAGATGAATCTACATAAGAGATATCAGATGTGATAGAATGCATACAGTAGTGTTTACAAATGTGATGAAATGCAGGGCAGCTTCAAGGAATCAGTTCAGAATGCAACTCACTCAGATGAAAGATCATAGTATAGCAAGTAAATAGCAAAGAATGACATATCAGTCTTCACAGAATGAAGAATGAGAGGTATATGTAGGTTCTCCATTGACCAAGCTACATATACATGTAGGTTCACTGTATACAAGTCGCATATACATACACACGCACTTCCACAAAAGGAAAAGCGTGTATACCTTAGAAAACTAAATTTTTGGTCCGAAGTATTTGGTCCATGGTATTTTGATCCATGGTATTAGTCCAAGGTATCTGGTCTGAGGTATTGACCATGGGTATTTGGTCCAAGGTATTGGTCCTAAGCGGTTTTGGTCCATGGTATTGAGAAAGGCCTAAAACTATAAAAGGAGGAGAAGATCATTAGGCCAAAGTGTGCAAGTATCGAATATTTGATGAAATGTGAGATCTAATATGTAGGTTATTAGCTTATGGTGTTGTGCTTGATCTGAACCAAGGATGAACCTTAGTATTTGATGAAGGATAAGATCTAATGATGTATTAGGATCTTAAGGCTTGAAGTGAATTATCTTTATGTGGTTTGATCATGTATCTGAATAACTGGCGTGTGTTGTACTCTGTAAATATGATGATCTGGGTATGACTGAAGTCTGGAATAGTTGTAACGTTTAAATCATCATTTATAGATTTGTATGCAGGTTCACTTTAGAAAAGGAGCGTATACACGTTAGTTCGCCTTGAGGAAAGCGTGTATGCACGTAGGTTCAACACATGGAAGTAGCGTATACATTAGGAAATATGTTTTAGTTGCTTTTGTTTATTGTTGCAGTGTTCTGGGTTTTGGTTACTATATTCTGGTGACAGCATTCTGAATGATCTGATTGATGGGTTGTCAAAGTGATTGATTGATTCGGATGTGGTTAGTTCAAAAGGAGATTGATTGATGCAGATATATTTGATGATTGAATAATGTTGTTGATGGATCCAGTCTAAATATTTATGAAATGTGGTCCGTGGTAGAAAAAAGAAGGTTGTACCTTCTGTAGGCTGGCACCTACGTACTAGTAAACATATCAGCTAGTACAAGAGCTAGGGGTTGTAGCTCCCTTCCAGTAGAAGTTGGAGAATGAGAGAAGGTTGTAACCTTCTGCAAGTAGAAGCCTGCGTACTGGTATAAGACTGCACTAGTACAAAAATTGTAAATTGAATTTTCTTATTATTAAAAGAAGACAGAGACAATAGTATCAGGTGGTTTTTACCCATGTAATGTTTCCACCTCATATCTTGGTTTTCTTGTGTGTTGCTTAGGTGTGATGCTTTATTCTACTTTTACTACACTTTCTAATGAATTTCCTGATATACTGAATAAATTTCAATACATGATAATTTGGGTAAATCTAAAATCTCTGCATATACGCTGGTTGCATTAAGTACAGTTGCGTATACACGCTAGTTTACTGAGATGAAGTAGCGTATACAAATCAGTTTTTTAAAATTAAATTATTGATCTGATAATACTGATTGACCCCCCTCTCATTATTATTTCCAACAATTAGTATCAGAGCAGGTCCTTTAGAAGAAGCTTGATCACTTGAAGGAAGATCCATCATCATGAGTAATCAAGAAAGCAGGGAATCCATCAAACCGACAATATTTGATGGGAGAAACATTATTTATTGGAAGGTAATAACCACAACTTATCTTCAATCACTTGGAATAGATGTCTGGGAAATCATGGAAGGAGGATATACATTTCCATCAACAATTCCTACAAATATGGTAGGTAAAAAGAAATATGAAACCAATGCCAAGGTTGTTAATACATTATTGGGAAGTCTGTCACAATCAGAGTTTGTCAAAGTTATGCAGCTCAAATCAGCCAAAGAAATATGGGACAAAATCATTCTAAGCTACGAAGGAGACTCTTAGGTAAAACGTGCTAAACTGCAAACTCTCA
>APFE030395090.1:0-24633 GCA_000404065.3 Pinus taeda
GAAGACTTCCACAATTTTTGGTGATATATATGAATGGGTGAGGGGTCCTGTGCAGTCCACCTCCAACCGAGGACAGGAAATTCGGAATTGAAACATAATGTGTCTAAGATATATGCACTATAGTAAAATGGGGGAATTTTCCTTTCAGTGACCACAGTCATATTTCTAAAATCACGAACAGCTACTGCTAGTTTATCCGAGAGAATAGTAGCCCAATCCATAATTATACTGTTTACTGCTGCCTCCATAAGAGGAACCATTTCTATGGTAAAACTAGCAGAGTCATGCAATCCCCATAGCCTACACATCATTATTCCCGCATAACAATAAGGAGAAGCCAAGGAATCAACCGAGTACTTACCAGAAGATTCGTGTTTGTGCTTGTTCGGATTTTGTCTCCAATCCTTGATGGGTTCGGATTCAATTTCATTTTCACTTGCAAACTTCTCCAGGAAGTCCTTGTTATTTATTTTCTCTGGCTCGGGCAAATGATACATTTGCCTTAGGTCATCTGCCTTGAATGATCTGAAAATCCTCCCATCTCTGGTGCTGAAAGTTCTGTCCAAGATTGGGATTTCTTCAATCGCCCATCGCACAACGTCTGTGTATGGGAGAATTTGCTCCCTGACTGCTATTCTGTGAAGGAAAGAGTCGGCTAAATCTTTGAGAGTATAATCAGACTTCCGTAGTAAATCCACGCTAGCTTATGTTACCGTCTTCTGTGGTTTCTCGGCTTCAATTAGGTCGTAAGTGCCTTGCCAAGTAACTCTGGTGAGACCCGTGCATGTAGTATCAGATATTAGGTCCTTCTTCTTGTTTACAACAGCTTGTCCTGCAACTGGTGGAGCGGAAGCACCCGCAGTCTTCTTGGATTTCTTTCCCATCTTGCTCAAACTTCTGTCTATGGATGAATTTTGCACAGAGAGGCAATTGCGTGTAATACAGAGAGATAACAATGAAAACTTGCAAGTGATGATAACACATGAATAGGTGCGTAATAAGGTATTTAGCCTTTAAAATGGGCGCGGACACAATCCATAGAAATATTTTAAGACATGATCCCATTAATTGGCCGTATAAACCTGTCAACCTATAAATGCCCATTATATCATTATTCGGGTGAATAATCCCCTTAAGCATGCAATGGACGTTTTGGTGGCTGAGCGCAAGTGATCAAGCTTTAAATATGAATGAATTGGGCTATCCCATCACTTAACGGCTTTTTATTGAAAACTGCGCTTTATCGCATCACATCGGGTGTATGACAAACATGCATTAACGATGTGTATTGGATACCGCCGATCGCCGAATGCGATATCGCATCGGTGAAAAGCTCTGAGCGCGTCAAGACTCAAGTGAAAATAAACCGCCGATCGCCGAACGCCGATTGCACATCGCATCGGGGCAAATGGCATAGGGCACTTTGAGATGTGCATTGGATATTGCCGATCGCCGATTGCAATATCGCATCGGCGTAAAGCTTTGTGCCACTTATATATATTTCTTATGTCATTGCGATATGCGATCTTGCGATCGCTTTATCGCAATGACCAAGATTCACTTTATTTCTTTAAATGGGTTTGTTCAAAAAGGGTTTTATAAAATGCATTCATTTGATTATCAGACTTTTTGAATAATAAAAGTATTAATATCAATTTCACTTTAAAGGGACCCATTTCATAGGTTGATGTTTTATGAATAAAAATGATATGAAATGGGGGGTTGTTTGCAGAGCACAACAGGACTCCAAGGAAAACAAGTCAGAATATAGAGTTGTACAAAGGTAGCTCCAAGACCGTAAAAATATTCTGTCACTTTACCAGAGAGGTCAGTTTTTGACCCTAGTCCAGTGGTACCTCCACTAAGGCCTTAGGTTATAGGAAGGACACTACTTAGGAGACTTAGATTGAAGTATCATGTCGATGATTATTCCATACTTACCACTTTCCATCATTCCTTGGATTTCATCTCCATTCTTCGGGCTTGTGATCATTAGTTCATTGGGATTTTTATTTTCTTATCCTCACCCATAAGTCTGGGTCGAAAACTTTGCCTTGGAGGTGAATGTAACTAAAAATAAATAAAAGCATAAAATGGTCATAATGAAATAAAAAGAAAGTTAAAATGCAAAATATGGTTGGGAAGTTGAATATTGTGTCAGAAAAAATCCAACATGAGCTCTACCCCTTCAATAGCCATAACCAAGTTCTTTGAGAACTTGATGCTCATTCAACCCTAATGAGCAATAAACTGACTCATCATTAAGGGGAAAATACTTGCAAAATCATTAAAAGCAAGCTTCAACTCCAAATATATGCTCCTATTTGAAGTATTATAAAAAATAACTAAAAGGAAAACCAGTGAGGTGAAAAAATCTAGTCGAGGAAAGGGGTAACTCATGCATCCATGATTGCTCCATCCTTACATATATACACTTAGGAAATGGACCTCCATCTACTAGTCCCATGCCATGCCACTTTCCCTTGAAGTCCTTCCCCTCCATTGCCACTATTATTACAAGCACCTTTAGATCAAAGGGATAGCCTAAGACATGTTGCCTCCCCTTAGGGGCTGGAAGCATCTAATAAGGTTGACTATCTAACCACCCCTAACACAAGTAGGGAACACTTTTACGAGACTTGGTCTAGTTAGGTATTTGAATGTGAGCATAGTTTGAAGAGTTAGTATGTCCTTAACAATTAATTATGGTCCACTATAATGCATCTTTGGTCATTGTCCCTAATGATTAGTGGCTTTCACTTGATCTTGAGATGGTTTTTCTAGGTGCTTTTTTTCACAACAAAAAATTCATTTAAGGGAACATCACAACACTCCACTACACAACATTCCTAAGTCGTTTTTCAGCTTCAAGAGAGAAATGGTGGCCTTATAGATGTAGTGTTGCCCCTCCAAAGTAGAGCATATTGAAGAAAATGTAACTAGGTTCGGTCTTCATAATGACATGATCTTTGTAAGTGATGTAATAAATTATTATTGTAAATCTTGCCTCATGGCTTTCATGAGAAAGAAGTGTAATTAGGTCAAACACTTCTTCTTGATGTCTTTAGGTTTTTATTTAATTATGAAAGAGTCATGTCACGTATTGAAGAGATATTTAAGAGCCTACGTGAAATGTATTCTAGCCTACAAGATGTGCAACAGCCCTCCAAAGACCAAGTGAAATCAATGGAGAGATCTTCATGTCACCTCCAAATAAATTAAATAGTTTAAAGTCACGTCGACTTGAGAAAAAGGTCATGACGGTTCATGGATTCACGTCAGCTTATTATATGTGCACTAACTACTATAATACCGATGAAGGGTCAGTGCAAAACACACCAAGAAAAAATTTGGATACCTCTGGAATTTTCGCATATAAGTGCAAGCCACAGTAGAGTTTGACTGCACCTCCTTTGGGTTTTAGGTGCAGTCATAACCTAGGCTATATGGAGCAATAATGACTTCGATGCTATGAAACCATCTCACAAAAATATAGAAAAGATAGATCAGCGCCTTAGAAACCAGCCTCTTCAAGGGGGGAACCTCCTTTACATTACACAAATGAACAATTCTTGAATGATACAAATGACAAGACCTCCTTTCTATATATAGGAGTCTAAGGGGTCATAATATAATCAAAGCCGACATAATAGTAATAATAGAAGGGCGCAACAATAACAATAGTGGGCTTCTATGGGGCACAATAATAACAATATGGGACTACATGGGCACAAAAATATAATAAGGGGGTTGAACTAATAACAATAAGGGGTTACCTAGTAGTATAGGGACCTAACATTCCCCTCTCCTTCAAAAAGTGTTGTCCTCAACACTTGAGTAGTTCTGGATGCTTTTGTATAAAATTCTCGTCTTCCCATGTGGAATCTTCAGCGGGTAAGTTCTTCCACTTGATGAGATACTCTAAAATTGATTGATTTCGTAGCAGTCAACTTCTTGTTTTCGCGAATGCTTCAGGTTCCCATATGATTTTTCCTTCCTCATCAAGTTCTGACAATATTATTTGAACTGGGAGCTTGTCACCTATAACCTTCTTTAAGCATGAAACAATGAAAACTGGGGGCACTTGGGAAGATGTAGGAAGCTCCAATTTGTATGTTAACTAGTCTACTTACAACAATAATGGAATCAACTTTCTTTAACACCAATGACTAAATTACAAACATGCTTATGTACAGAGGGGTGATTGAGTATTTTAAGTGAAATTTTGAAAGAAATTTGCATGGAATGTTTCTTTGCCAGAGGAATATCAAGATTTGGGTGAGTCTTAGGAAAGTTATCCCATATGGTTTTCACTAACACACATGATTCATTATCCCACCATTCCCTAGCTATAGGTTTTTCCTCTGGCCCATGATATTTTGAGGCGTTATCAGTTAATTTTATTCACTAATTTTTTTTTCATAAATCTTCCCTTAAAAGTGATGGCCATGGAAAATCCTAGAATTTTTATGAATGAGAATAAGGACCATTGAAAGTTGTAGATGCCAACTCTCAAGGAGAACGAATTTCATCATTCACAAGCCAAGATTCTCATTGTTCTGAAGTTCAAATCTAAAAGGAAGGCATAACTTGAGTTTCATTGTGTTCTTCTGCTGGAGAAGTGGTCTCTGTTAAGTTAGATTTTATCCTTGGAGGGGCAACTCAAACTCCTAGTCAAAACCTCAAGTTTCTTTACAGTTGGACAAACCATATTTTCTTTGGCTATGTATAGGTGGGTTGCATTAAACATATCATTTGTGGGGAATATTCTCTTTGTAACCCGACTCCACACTCATATGTTGGATGTAGGGCTTGTACCTAGTTATGAAGGTTCATGGGCTTTATTTGAGACTTTGGTAAGTTGTATTACCACAGCTAGACGTAGCTGTGATTTACACTATTGCGTGGAGGATATATGGACACTTTGGGACTAGTTAACATAAAGAACAAGTGTGAATAAATAATGTGTATCAGTTAGGAGCCCTGGACGAGTTTCACTGCCTATTGTGCATGTAATCTTGGTAGGATTGGAGGCTTGTAAATCTTGCTATTGTTAAATACAATAAATTGTGCTTCCAGAATCTATTTCCTTGTGATATTGTGTTGAGTTTGTGGTCAAAATTATATGTATCTGCTATATGTAAATTTCTAAGTAATGAATATATCAGATTGAACTCTTTGGGGGCTTCAATGGTATGTTATTTGTTCACTATCATAAGATAACATCTATAGCAACATCTATATGATGTGTTTGACAAAATTTCTAGCTAAAATATTCAGTGAAAAACTCAGAAATTTGTGGTCAATTGGGAAGTTTCCTTCTTTGGAATTTTACATCTAGTTCTGAGCAATCAAGTTCAAGAAAGACATTGATGATCGAAACAAGAGCATTCAATGATTGCATAAGGTTTGTATTTAAGGCAGCGAAAGCTAATCACTTTAGGGAACATGCACCTAAACTCAAAGGAGAAACTCTTCAGGGAACATGTACCTAACCACAAAGAAACTAAGAGGGTCAACATTGTTAAAACTTCACAAAACTTGATCATAACCAAAACAGCTTTTGCAAGAAGACATGTCAATTACCAATGAAACTATGTAAGAACCTAAATTTAGGCATAATTTCTTACACAAATAAGAGAATGCTACATCCGTGGTGGAAAAACAATGATCAACTACTTAGCTAACCTCTTCTGAAGAAGCACGGGATCACATGAAGCAAAGAGTATGGATCATCTCCATCATTAATCCAAAGAGCTCAATAATGCAGTCATACCCATGAGAAAGCAACACCAACAATGAGCTATCCATGTAGATCAAGATCATCACAGAGTTACTTCATCATTAATGCAAACATATGATGCATGGAATCCATTGAAGAAAAGACATCAATATCATAGAAGATACCCTTATTCTCAACAAGGCACCCCTAGCATTCATTCAACAAGGATTACAATGTCACTAAAAGCCTTGGTAGAACCATCAAGAACAAGCAGGTTTAATTTTTGAAATATAACTTGAAAACAACTATGCCTCCCAATCAAAAAACATGCTTCAAAAACAGAGTGACGAGTATAATCATATTGCAAATCTTAACAAGACTTCTTGCTCAACAACAAGCATCATTTATATACAACATTTCACCTTTTTCTAAGGGCTGGACTTTTGATAAAAGTTTCGTGGTTAGAATCCAAAATAAGCGTTCTCTTGCACGGTTCACCATTGGAACCTTACATGATTCAAAGCAAGGGTTCCATCACCATTGAGATGTTATCATCAAAACTAGCATAAAAATCTCTTGAATATCATATCCTCTACGCATCACCTTAACAAGTAAATACTCACACTATAAAGCATAGAAAACCAGATTGCACAATATTATAAAATACCCCGTCAGTAACAACAAATGGCAAATAATTTCAAATGATCAGTCATATTTGACAATCATAAACAAATTAATTTCCAAATAAAGTTTTGTTCAATAGTCTTGAATAACTACAACCACCACAATCCAACTACACCAATGGTGCAAATCCTTAGCAAATGTGGCAAAATAATTTTTTCTTAAATATGGTATACTTGATCATGTTACTTATACAACTTTCCATCTAGTTTACCAGTCTCCAAAGAGCAACTCACTGGTGAGATGATGCAGGCTACGCTACAACAGGCCAATAATCTTTTTATCCCCACAACTAATATACACGATAGGGTACAAAAACCTCTATCTTTGAAATACTCATGCTCCAGAGCACTATGAGCAGTGATGCGTCTACTGGGCTCTAGGCATAGCATTTTCTGGGAGAAAACATGGTGGCAAAAAAAAAAAAAAAAAAAAAAAAAAAAAAAAAAAAAAAAACAACAACAAAGTTGTTAGCATTAAGAAAAATTGTTACCTAAAATCCTTTGATCATATTCCAAAGAACAAAGATAATGTTTGTCCTCGTCGAGAAAAGATCAATTCCTGCTGGCTCAAGACCTGGAACCACAGTTGCCAAATCTCGTTGAATGCAAAACAAGTGAAGAAAGTTTTAAATCATGCATCAATATCATCATGTCTCCCATATGTATTTCAAATGGAAATAAAACTCGTATGTCCACTGAGTTCAATAGAAAGAAAAGTAAATGTTATTGATGGGATGATCTATACAAGAATAATCGTAGAGATGTTGGGAATGGGATCCCCCATAGTAGGTTTTGGAGCTCAAAGCCCAAGTTTTGGTCAAAGATGGTGTAGAACTCTGTGAATTGCGGGCGTGGAGCATGAAGTCTAGGATGAGTCATAGGGCTGTCAACCCTAAAATATTGTAATTTAATGTAAAGTTGTGTCGGCCTACCCATGGTCCGCAAACCATGGGATTGTATAAATAGAGTGAGGCTCTATGTGTAAAGATAGCAAGTCGATGATAGATAGAATAGAAAAGGCATGGTTCAAGGTTAGAGTGGAGTCTGAAGTGTACTGGGTCATAGTAGTAGGGAGAGGCTCTGTAGCTAAGTGCACAGAGGCCTAGTAGAGTCCGCATCTGAGTGTGCGGACCCCTGCAGCTAAGTGCGCAGGATGGAGTCAGGTCTGTACTTGGGATTGAAAGTTAATAAAGAGAAGTTTACTCTATGCATCTGTTCTTGAATCTGTATTTTGATGTTATGCATTACTTTTAATTTGTTTACTTACTGCTCGCAATTGATAATACTTTATGAATTCTTTAGATGAAAATAATCTAAGTACTCAGCTAACAGAGGCTAATTAAGGAATAATTGGGTAAATAACACGGGTCACGCTGCAGCTAGAATCACACAAAGACAGTATCGCAGGGCGCGGTGTGCCCACTGATTCGCGTAGCGTAGTAAGTGCGAAGGTTGGACCGCGTACCAATCACCTCATATCAGACATCCCCAAGGTGCGAAAACCTGGTTCTAGCACCCTCCCATACTACTTTGGGTGAGACCTTAGTCCGCGCTCCGTTGACTGTTGCCGAAAGGGCCAGTAGTACCAAGATTTGCTTGGCTAAATCACTTCTAAACCTGGGTCAGGCCCCACTAAGCCAACAAATGGTTCTGTTGTCGGGACCAGGATTTGCATAAGGGATGTCTGATGTCGTGCCACTGGAACCCAACAAAGAAGGAAATTGAAGAGTGGTTGGACAAGAAGATTCACGAGTTCACAACACAGGAAAACAAAACTCCACAAGTATCTGAGGAAAAGTGGTTGGAGCGCTACATGTATATGGAAATCCATGAGATTTTCTTTTCATCCTTTCCTTCTTAGCTATATGAGTGGATCGTGAACTTAGCCGATAGCCAGGGAAGGTGTACGCATGACAAACCAATAGTGTGGACTCTGGAATTAGTGCGTTGACTAGAAGCATCAGAGGATACGATCGCACGAGCTGTGGACCATTGGCTCGACCGAATAATAGGAGGATTTATCACTGAGTTTGCGATAGACACGACCATGAACTATAGCGAGGTAGAGTGACTCTTTCTCCAAGGGCCGCGAGGTAAGTATATTAAATCTTTGAATACTTGGATTAAGATGCTATTGTGTGAAAAAAGGGTCATGCAAATACATTAATGTTTGTGACTACGCGGAGTGGAAGGATCTACAAAGGTAGTGAAGAATTAGAAAACAGTCCCTTAATTTCACCCTTACGAGAGGGCGAGGAAGAGGTCGCTAAGGTCTCTCCGAGACGTGCAATCAATTTGATAAGGCAACGCATTCTGCAATTACTACCTCCACCCACACCGCCACCCGCTTCACCTCCCTCACCTCCATCTCCACCAACTCCACCCCCACTACCTCCATGGTTCAGTATGGTGAGCGTGATCAAACTACCAGTATTCAGAGGAGTAGGGAATGAAGATCCAAACCAATTCTGGTTCGTGGTAAGAGTAGTATGGGAAGCACAAGGTGTCACAGATGACAATATTAAGAAGGCTACATTGGTGAGCGCACTGCAGGATCGTGCATTAACATGGTATATCGAGCACTCTAACAACCACCCAAATGCAGGAATAGCAGAGATCCAGAATGCGCTGAATAGGGAATTTAGTAGGCCAAAGTCAGAAACACAATCAATCATCGGGTTCAAATAAATTGCGATGCTCCCGGGCGAGACTCCTTGGAATCCGGATCAATGGCGAAAGAGTAAGATTTGCGAAGCCAATATGACATTGATAGATGGACAACATCACACATGGTTTGTAGCATCTCTGACACCGCACTTGAGGATAGCGCTATCACAATAGAAACTTTCCACCCAGGCTGAAGCATTGGAAATGGCAATGAGATTACATGAGACCTTGATACAAGACCCTGGGTTGGGAGTTCAAAAAATCCACCCGCAACTACAGAATATGTGTTTGGAAATGAAAAGCTTGAAGTAAGATAGGGCACTGCGCTAGAGGCGCGCGGGGAAGGATGGTGCATAAAATGCGAAGGCCAGGGCCATGACAAGAATCACTGCCCTGTGTTCGCGAACTACTTGGCAGGAGGATGGCCAATGTCGTTGAGACTGGAGGCACAGGTAGGGCCAAGCACAGCACTCGCTTTATGGTGCGTGATCTGTCAGATAGGAGGGAAACACACGATGAATAATTGTCATTTGTTGTAGAAGTATACACAGACACCCCAACAATTATTTTGTAACTTTTGCAGGTCAGTAGGCCACGATGAGCACACTTGCCGCAGTTATGAGCTAATGATGGATTAGACCCTTGCCTATAGGATGCAGACCGAATTGCAATCCCTCAACCCAGATGTGGGGATGGCGTGCATTGGATTTCAGGGGTGAGGTTGAGGACGAGGTGGAATGGGACCAGGAAGGTGCCACGGACAATTAATCTGTTACAATTGCAGAGGACCAGGGCACTATGCCTACGATTGTACCAACCCGACAAGGATATATTGTTTGTATTGTGCTCAATTTGATCATGAAACAATAGACTATCCTACATTGATCACAAAGATGTGCAAAAAATGGGTATTCCAGCCTCCCCCGACTCGGAATATACAAATGATGAGGTCTGATCCGTACAAAGAGGACCTGAATATAAACATGATGCTCAGAAGAGGTATGGCCACGGGAGAGGATATGGGGAAGAAGCCAGAGGAAATTCATGGGTTCGCAAGGCTCCTAGAAAGGAACTTGAGTTTGACTTAGAACGCGTAAAGGAGATATTCATGACAGCTAAAAAGAGCTTCACAGAGGCCTCCACTTTAGGTAGTAAGGATCAACTAGAGCCAGGAATGGATCCCATAATGCTAACTACCTTTCCGGAGACATGCATGAAGTTGTTGTGTGAAAGCAAGGAAGTTAAAGGATTACAGGCGCTGATCACCAAGTGTACGGGGTCAGGAGAACCATGTGTACTTTGGAAATTAGGGAAGCATGCATTGTGCACTGGAAGGGAAATGAGGTTGACTGCACAGATTGGTGAGTATGAAATGGATCAGGTCCTAGGTCTAGGTTTGGACATGAATGTATTACTAAAGCAAACATGGGAATGTATGGCAAGGCCTACATTACTATGGTCCCCTATTCAATTACGAATGGTGAACGAACAAAAGATTTTGCCCATGGGAATGTTGCAAGGGGTAATAGTTAATATTGAAGGCATGAGCAAGCAAGCGGATTTTGAAGTAATAGAGATTGTTGATGACAGCAATCCTTATCCCGCGTTGTTAGGAATATATTGGGCCACCGATATGAATGGAGTCATCAACTTGAAGAAGCACAAAATGATCTTCGAGAAAAAGTCACTATGCATAGTAGTCCCACTGGACCTAGCCGAAGGAGCATGCTACACTGAACGAGTGCACGACAACGATAGTGATGATGATCTTGATTGTATTTATAATATAGCTGCGTGAGACCAGGATTGGGTGAATTCGACTACAGATGGGAGGATCTCGTGGGAGCATGAAAGCTCCTACACCTCGGATTCAGACGAAGAAGTAGAGCGATGGCAGAATCGGTTGCACGAAGAAACAACGCTGAATTGCAACATGATGGTTAGATCACTATGTTGTGTGACAATAGAGGCAAGAGAGCTACCGACATATGATGGATTGTCAGCGGTGGATGAATTCCTGAGCAAATTTGAAAGTGTAGTACCACAACAGCAACAGTTCAATGCGTTGAAGTGGGCACTGCACGCAACACTCACACGATGGTGGGGTACACATCAAGGAAACTTTGATTACTGGCACGGGTGTAGAAGGATGATGCGCCTATGGTTTGGAAGCCCTCAGCTTCGAACAAGAGTCGGCTAGCAAGGATGGAGCAACTTGCACGCCCACCTGTGTCGATGGGTATAGACATGTGCGGTGCAGCCCACACAAGTACGCCCCAAACTCAGGATCAGAAATTGGAACAGGACGCAGAAGCAGGCAAGGTGAAGCACTCCATAAACATTCCACGTGGAAGCATTCAATAAGGTATGTGGAGTCCTAAACAGGGTTCACCAGGTGAGACAAACTGATTGGGACCTGCGCGTGCCAGTGATTCGATGGGCCTATAGGGCCATGTGCAAAAACCTGAGAGCTGAGATGATTCCAAAGCTGAGGAGTAGAGTCAAGACCATAGTTTTGGAGGAAAGGAATCCTCATGCAATAACTCCCATAGTTGGGAGAGTACGCGAGGCCCAGGATGAAGGAATTATGCCGCTACACGAGAGCGAATATATGCAGATTCAAGAAGCCATTTGGCGAGGGAGCCTTAAACTTCGCAAACTCGAAGAAGATCGGGTACGACTGAGGAAGAAAAGTATGTTAATGGACACGAAGATCAAAAAACTGGAAAACAAAATCACACAAGCATGCCTAGTCGATAAACTAAGAATGACAGGACAAGATACGAACAACCATACTACTGCATTAGAAGATTGTCGTGAAGCATTTGTGACTCTGCTACCATGACTATGAATGCACCTTACCAAACAAAGTAACCAAGGGATCACATCGCATACAGAAGAACGTGCAGCGATGACTGTCGCAAGGGTAATTGAGGAGTGCCCGCAGACTAGGCTGGAAGGTGAATTGAAGTCTCGCACAGGTGGTGCAACCACCTAACTAGCCGTAGGGAGCACAGTCTCAGCACTCCAAGAAGTTGAAAGAGAGCGTGGGACTATAAAAAAGTCTGTGAGGGAGCTGCATGATAAGGAGCTTACGCGCAGGATTGGCATGTCACAAGGGTCGCGCCCGCGCAGAAGGGGCTGCGCTGCCATGCGGGTCGGTTGGGAAGTGACCGTTGGTGTCACTATTCATGACAAGATATCCAATTTAAGACAAAGAGGAGTGGACGGCGGGCAATTAAGACATGAATTAAGGACTAGATTTGGGATGATCTGCCACCAAGAAGGCATTAATGACTCAGAAGTGGGGGGAATTGTCGAATTCAAATTCAAAAGATGTTATAAAACCCCTAGGGCTAGCCACAAGACAACACTTGGTTGTGTGAGATTTGAGCAGTTACATAGCATTGAGCACCGAGCACTCTTACCACCTTTGAGAACGCGATAGAACATATCCCACGTAAACACGATGACTGCTACCAGACCAGGAGCGTCATTCACCGAAGATACTGTTGGTGAGGCCACGAAGCCCCATATGGTCCATGAGGAGCCCGGAGATGCGGCAGTTGCACCAGAAGTTCAATCACCACGGATGTCGCGGCCAAAGAAAGATAAGCAGAGTATGGGACTAGTCTACGTATCCCCAAGAAATCCACAGTTCGGAAAGTTGTCAATGGAAGAAAAAGGAAAAGCCGTCACCATTGCATCAGATGAAGAGGAGCAAGACTTATAGGCTTTAATTGATCAAATAGAGGCGCAAGACAATGTAGAGGAGGATCTCCCACCAATGCCTTCCGCAACAAAGTTACCCATGTATGTCCCTCCGTGGAAAGGGAAAGTTAAGGTGGCCAAAGACCTGGAGGCCACAAAGAGTGTGCTCCAGACCCCTCTCCTCCCCAACGACATTACTTTTGAAGGTTCGCCCCTCGGCCAGGTGCCTACCCTGAAGTTCAAAGATTGGGACTTCGTAGATAGCGAGAAGTTCCCACACTTGGCGATGGAAAGCTTGATGAAATAGAAGGTGGAGGGGCTAGTGATCATGTTTGAGCCATGAAAATGGCTGCACGGTGTGAAGAAGGCTGGATTACTTCATCTATGATGGATACCCCATTTTCACTGCGTGCCCATCACCATTTTCGCCATCAGGTAGCTATTGTGCCTGGTGCATGATGGGTATCTATGGCTAGAGGAGCCTATTCCCATCACGGTGGAACTTATTCACAGGATTTCTTGGCTTCCCTGTAACGGAAGGGACCCTGTGGGAAATAGTTGGTAAAAGCAAAGATTTGGCTCTTGCAGAAGCCATGAAAACCAAATACAAGCTGGAAAAGAAGAAGCGCGGCTATGTAATTGTGAGTATCAAGGACAAAGGCATGCGCATAGCCACCATCTCATGGCTGGAAAATTAATGCAGAAGTGTCATGCCAACAAAGTACCAGCACCTATGGTTGCATTGGCCAAGCAGTGGACAAAGGGGGTCCAGTTCAACTAGGTTGCGCTCCTCTGTGAGGAAATTTTGATAAACTGCAAGGAGGCCCAAGAATAGGGTAAGACCTTCCACTATGTGTGGTTGCTCTTATCCATTGTGTTGGTAGCAGGCAAACTACCGACAAATAGCTAGTTCCCACCTATCCACTAGGGCCTTCTTGAGGCCACGAAGTACGCTTCGTTATGGGCCACAAATGACACAAAGTAGAT
This sequence comes from Pinus taeda, assembly GCA_000404065.3. Taxonomy (NCBI): domain Eukaryota; kingdom Viridiplantae; phylum Streptophyta; class Pinopsida; order Pinales; family Pinaceae; genus Pinus; species Pinus taeda. Next base: position 13,771 of record APFE030395090.1, read on the forward strand.
TCACGCAGTCAAGGTTTTTTGGGTGCTGATGGAGGCGAGCATCCAGATGTGGATCAATAGAACACCATGATTGTCTCCTACAGTGTATGCCACTCTGTAGAGCTTTGCATAATTTAAGGTGAATATACACAACATTCATGTCTGGGCGCAGAAGGATCCAGCAAAGGAATGGACAAAGCTTCCATTTATTGCTACTAATGACGCCATCTTCACAGCATTGGAAACATGGCCTCTGGAGTGGCACACCTCAGACTTGGTAGGAATGGAGAAGGCCGCAGTCCAACAAAGGAAGAAGGACACCAAGCTATGCATTGCACAGCTGGTCGAAAAGCGGCATAAGGAACAAGAAGCAGCCACACAGCAGAAGATGGTCGATGCAGCAGTAGCGGCACAGACGGCAAAAACAACAACAATACCAATAAAAGAGGCGGAGGGGGGCCATGAAATGTCTACAGGGCAAGGGGCTAAGGACATTGACCTAGACGAAGAATGCGTGGATCCAGAAACTACCTCTCAAAAATTGAAACCGCCGTACGTCCCTGAGAAACTGGTCCCCAGAAAGAAGATGAAGGCATCCAAGACATCCATGGACCCCATCACGCTTACAGAAGGTGATCTTTTTGACATTGGCGAAATGGTTCACGATTTCACGAAGGACGTGCTCCAAGAAGTGATCGTGGAGTAGAACAGTGCGTTGGGGGTGCTACGAACGCAGTTACAGGGACTACAGGTGCAACCTCCTCAAATAGGAACAATGGCCCCATATGTCGCAGTAGGTGCATCAGAGGTAGAACAGATGTTGCGCACTCACGCGACCAACATTTTCGTGTTCTCTGAGGGCGCGTTAGCGGTAGAAAACGAAGTTAACCAAGTTGCGATGAGTAGGACTAAGGGGTTGAGCGTAAACTTGGCTGCCCTTCCATGAGAAACCCTATACCAGTTACAGGATGGGGTCATAGCCAAGCTCCGTGCCAGAGAAGGCCATGTGGTACAGATATTGAGCGAACAAAAGATCAATCTGGAACAACTCAACCAACAACATGATGAACTCGTTGCACAGATTCAAGGACTAGCACAGGCAGTGGATGATGCTTATAAAACTGTCTCGGAATTGGCTATCCCAGTTGATCTACTAGTAGGAGTGCGAATTCACAGATTGGCCAGTGGATTTCGCGAGCAAAGGAGGAAGCAACAAGGATACAACTAAACCTCAACCTTCAGATTGTCGAATTGCGATTAAAGGCACAATCATTCACACCCCTGGATGTTAGGGAATAGCGTGTTGGCACTATCCAAAAAGGGCTGGAGGAAATAGGACAGGTAGTGCAGAATTGTACTACGATGTTGGAAGAATCCTTCATAGTCCTCACTTCCTTAAAGGAGGATCCCACCATACAGTGCTTGGAAACAGAAGCATGAGAGCTTCAAGTGCAGTATGACAGTGTGCGTGAAATGGTGCAGATAGTTTTCCTGACCCAGTGGTTGGCGAAGCTATAGCAGGTGAAGGCATTGAAGGAATAGGTGGATGCCACGCGACAGAAAGAGGCAGTACTTAAAGCATGCATCCAACCTTGGATTGATGAGGCCTTCCTCATCACTGCAGACATCGAAGGAAAGCTCACAAAGATGAAGGTGATGCATGCCATAAGTAGAGAAAATCCAGCAGATGGCAGAATAGTGCGTTGCGGATCTTCGCGCAACACAGGCACAGTTGGAGGGGCTCCGTGCCAAGATCACCACACGAGTAGAGTGACTCAAGACAAGTCACGATGATTGTGTTGGGGGCCTGTTGGGCATGGGATCCCCCACAGCATGTTTTGGGGCTCAAAGCCCAAGTTTTGGTCAAAGATGGTGTAGAGCACCGTGAATTGCAGGCGTGGAGCGCGAAGTCTAGGATGAGTAATAGGGCTATCTACCCTAAAATATTGTAATTTAATGTAAATTTGTGTAGGCTTACCCATGGTCAGAGGACCATGGGATTATATAAATAGAGCGAGGCTCTAAGTGTAAAGATACCAAGTCGATGATAGATAGAATAGAAAAGGCATGGTTATAGGTTAGAGTGGAATCTGAAGTGTACTGGGTCGTAGTAATAGGGAGAGGCTCTGCAGCTGAGTGCGCAGAGGCCTAATAGAGCCCACAGGTGAGTTGCGCAGGACGGAGTCGGGTATGTACTTAGGATTGAAAGTGAATAAAGAGAAGTTTACTCTGTACATTTGTTCTTGAATCTGTATTTTCATGCTATGCATTACTTTTACTTTCTTTACTTGCTGTGCGCAATTGATAATACTTGTATGAATGCTTATATATGAAAATAATCTAAGTACTCAGCTAACAAAGCCTAATTAAGGAAGACTTGGGTAAATAACATGGGTCACGTTGCGGTTAGAACTATGCGAAGATAGTATCGCAAGGTGTAGGGTGCCCGTTGATGCACATAGCATAGTAAGTGCAAAGGTTGGACCGCGTACCAATCACCTCATATCAGACATCCCCAGGGTCTAGAAACCTAGTTCTAGCACCCTCCCATACTACTTCAGGTGAGACCTTAATCCGAAATCCGCGAACTGTTGCCTAAAGGGATAGTGGTAACGATATTTGCTTGGCTATATCACTTTTGAACCTTAGTCAGGCCCCACTACGCCAACGAGAGCTAATTAAGATCAATAATGCTTCGCCAAATTAAGATCCCTGCCAAGTGTTGTGAAAAAGTTATGCAATACAATGGAACCCCAACATCCCTCTCTTCAAGCCCATAACTTCACCCCAACTTCCCTCACTTCTGAAGATCTTATAGTTTCACCTTGTATAAGGCCCAAACCGTGACACATAGTCTTAATCATTAATCCTATCAAGAAGCCTTCTTCTAACCTCCTCTAACAGGGGACTGGAAATTAATTTAGGAAATCATAATTTAATGTAGTGTATAAATTCCATTATTTGCATTCAAAAGGGAGAACATGAAACTCACAGATGCATCAAACATGGAAAATAAAACTGGGAGCAGCAGACTTGTGTGAAGTTCAAATGAACCAGAAGCCCAACATGCCCCTCATAGTCATTGCTCTATTTAGGGAACAATTTACTAGTAGAATAGTATTTCCTTTTTCACTTGTGTTGTACTACGAAACAACCCCCCCATTTTTATCTAACAATTGTTAGCATTTGAGTTATAAATGGGGACCCCTTAAAATTTTTAAGCCTAGGACAATAATCCCTAACTCTAAAGAAAAACTTAGCAAAACCCTGCAAAACGAGCTAAGGAGGAAACTTATATCACATATCGTGCTTTTTCACATCACTATTTTATAAATCCTTTATGAAATTGCGATATGCAAAAAGGTCTCCCACTGCGATAACCTCATCTTGTCACTGTGCAATCACATTTCGCAATTTGCAAAAAACCTGAACATGCCATATGACAACCGTTAACGATTTGTGAAATGCGATGTTGCGAATTTCACAATCACATTTCGCCTGATGTTTGATAAAGCATTACACGGTACCCCTTTAAAGACCACAATTTCCAATTAAGGAGGTAAATCATGTGGAATAATTACGTTTTAAATAATGAAAACTAACAAGTTGACAGGTTATTGAATGTTTAGCGGCCCGAGGGAGGACAATCATTCTCCAGGTTATGGGTAGTTATAATCGAGTATCCCATAAAAACCTTTCTCATCATCCAAAGTGATTTCACAGAGGATTTCAGTCTTAATTACTTGATATCATCTGCGCTAATATTTCTTATCTATTTCAGGCAAGCGACAAAAGACATGTCCATAAGAAAGGTGATGCAGAAGAAATCTAAGAAGACCATTGTTGAGACAAAGGATATAAAGATGGCTCCTATCTTTGCTGATACAGTCTGTGATGTAGCTAGAGCTGCAATTGCTTGGGAAGAAATTTACAATAGACTAGAGGACGAGCATCCTAAAATTACTGTTACGAGAGCAATAGTTGGGTTGACAAAGCCTTCAAGGCCTCAATGCAAGGATGCCTCCTGTTCTTTCCTTCATATGATAGGAGAAAGAGCCAAAATCCTTCCCTACACAGACATGATCAGATATGTGGTCAAAAACCTTATCATCGAAGATAGGTAGTTGAAGAATTCAAGGATGGTGCTCGTAGGATCATTCAGGGCAGAAGACTTGAAGGCTATGTATCACATACTTGACCCACAGGAAATCTACGACAACACATTTGTGGCTAACTTCACAAAAATTAATCTAGACCCATTCAAGTTAATCAAACTTGTAGAATGTTAGACAACAAATTCAAGTATGACAAATCGTGTATGTATGCAATAGCCTCTTTGGAAAACCCCTACAATTATGCAACAACAATGTTATGTAGATTGTATGGGCTACCAAATAACACTAAGTTTTCAATAGAATGGATTCCCTTGATAGATGCTTTTGTTAATTCCTATATTATGAATTGGCCTTCTAACCTATCTGACAACTTAGCAATATAGACAAAAGAAAGCCTCCTCTTCAAATAACCTCCCTCCCTTTTATTTATGTGCTTATATTATGGATGTTATCTTCTTTTGCACAACATTTCCAACCCAAGATCCTTACCCAATCCATGTAAGTCATAAGAAAATATGGGAATCACATTATATACCTCACTTCTACAAGATATTTCATTCTATCGTGTTGCACCTACACCAAATCATTTTCAATAAGAAAGCCCCTAGTTTTTCCTAAGAAGTTGCAGTAGACCTACTTGTTGTAGGCAAGTATTCCATTGAGGAATGGTTCACCCACATTAGGGTTTTTGGTAGCACTGTTGATCCACACGTCCTTCTCTTATATGTTTCTGATAAGCTACTAGCAAGGGAGATTGCCTACCAGACTGTGGGAAAGGGCCTAACCAAAGTTCTTAAAGATGGCAAGAAGTCATTATGGCCTACTTTCCCTATCAAATGTGGCTCTTTTACCTTAGCTAATTTTGTTCATGCTACTAAGGAATTAGCACAAATGGAAGCCCTCGGGATTCATACATTGCCTACAAGGCAATTCGATCCAAACAATGTGGCATACAATGTCACTACAGGACTAAAGCTCAAGGCATACAATCATGGAGATAATTACTTTGAGGATTTGTTGTAGTCAGCAGTTTCTTTCGAGAAAGCACTTGAATGGGAAAAGGCTAACCTAAAACCCGAATATTTTCGAAGATTTCAGGAATTCAGGAATGAGAGGCTTCAAGTCATTCCAATGCATCTATTAAAGCCCAAAGATAAGCCTCCCCTGAGTAACATTATCAATAACGCAACCCCTAGCTCTCAAAATGACTCTCAAGTAAACACTGAGAATACAATAGACACAAGGAAAGTTTAGGATGCAGACAATATGACTCAGTCTGGTAGGAAGCCAGCCGAAAAACAGGTAATGGACACTCCGGCCATAGAGACAAGTTTAAAAGCCCAAGGCACTAGTTTGGAGCAGAAATGGGATCAATTCAATCAAAAATTGCAAGTCACCCCCAAAGCTCCAAATACTCAAGAAACAGAGGAATTCAAGACTCCTCTGAAAAATCATCAAGATATAGAGCCCAAGTCTGTCGGTGAATAGTCTACACCTATGTATCAAGAAACAACAAAATCCTAGCATGTTGAAATCATCCCTGCTCCACCCACATCAGAAATTGTTCTGAAAGTGACGGAGATACCTCCACTTGACGTATTCTACAACCCACTCCACAAGGTTGTAGTCCGACGGCAAAGGAAAATAAGAAGGGTAGATGCACCTGAATTCTCACCTGGAGATGAGCTAATGGATGTTGTTTATAAGGACATGCCTTTTAATTTGGTTGAGAACTTGACTAGACTGTCACAGTTCACACGAGCATACGCGTCGGCCACTATGGATAAGGTCACTGAGGTGTCTACTCTGCTAAAGGAAAGGGAGGAAAGAATTGCACAGTTCGAACAAGAGCTTGAGACAAAAAAAGCAAGCACAAACAAGAAGGCAACTAAGCAGCTTGCACAATTGTAGTAGGACATGGAAGTCTTGAAAATAAGCCATGAAGCCAACTTATCAGCCAAAAATGTGCAGCTCCAAGAATTACAACAATCTTTGGATAGGTACAAGGATGTTCCCACTGCTGAGGAATTCATTAAAGAGGCTCTAAAACTAAATTCTCTTCTAGTCAAGCAGGAAGAGTATTTATGCCAGAAGCTGTCACACATCACTCCCTACCTAATTACCAACAACCAGCTCACAGACAGAGCCATTGACAAGAGAACAGAGTTTAATGATTTATACACCAAGATCTCTTAATTCATTGAATGGTAGGAATCAGAAGAATGAAAGAAGGCCAATTAACCCGAGATTGAGGAAACTCACAAAGACATCCTCTTTACTAATTTGGATGCTAGGATAAAACAGGCTGAGCTGGTAGTCACGAGGGTAGCTGGAGTGTCAAAGAACATCATTAAGGCAGTAAATCATACCCTGTTCACTACCAACCTCATGAAGGAGGGTAATTTGAAAGAAATGCCTGACTTAACTATAGTACGTAAAGATTGGCAAGAAAAAGTGGAGAAACGGAGAGATGCAATTACGAAACTAACTACGAATGATTGGGAGTCTTATTGGCAGTATTTGGTCAAGCCACATAGCCATATAATGACCCTCAATTGTTCCCTCCATGTGACTCAAAGGATGATGCCACCTCTTGTTGACGCGATCTTTACATGATAGCTCAAATCTCATTTCGGGCCACCTCCTTAAATTCAATCGATGATTGATATTTGCAATTTAAAGGACAAGCTGGCAAATAGCAAGTCATCCTCTTAGTTTTGTTTATTTGATATTTGTTTACTTTTGGAGTTAGTTACCTATGAATGAGGAAGGTTGCTTGAAACCTCCTCAAATTTTGTATAATCTATTTTTGCATAATTAGTTAGAATAATATTTATACCCTTCTCATGCATTTAGAGAAGGGTCCAGAATTTTATTAAAAACATTTGAAAAGAATGCACTATTGTAAGTTTGTGAATGCTTTGGTGAAATGATGGAACATGATCTTTTCTTTTAGATATCAAACTACTTTTCTTTGTTGATGCACTTTTGTATTCTTGGGAGATAAATTGATTTGAAGGAATAATTTGGTCTATGTCATTCGCCAAATGAGCAGGACTTCATACATCTGGTACTATTATCATGTATGCATAATTTTGTTAACATTTAATTAGTGGAAAAACTTTTTTTTCATGAATTATATGTGAGATTTATTGTTTCTGTGAAGCATTAATTGGACTTCTGTATTGATGGCATAACCGAGGTTTCAATTTTCATATATAACTCATTAGACATGCGATATATTTTATAAATTCCTTTGACTAACTATTTAGTCAAAGGAATTATCATTTACGTTATCATCTCCATTTCGTTGTGTTCAATCTTTATTATCCCATGTTAAAAAGATATCTTTGTAGATTGCATACCATGCAAGAACACCCGGGTTTATATTAGAATATGTTAAGTTAAAGAAATTGCATTGTAGAATAAGTCACTTAGATTATCATTATTCTATTGAAAAAACATTCATAAACCACCCATTCTCATCTTATAACCCATATTGGGAAAATGGTCCCATTATCCCCAGTCGAAGCCACCACTTCAAATGGAAAAGGAGTTGTCTTAAGGTCCGGATTGAGTGGTCATTCCCCATGTTTCGGCGGCAGAATTCTGAAGCCGCAACATTTTGGCGCTAGAAGGAGGGCCTTCAGCTGTGAATGGCATATAAGCCTAAAGATCATTTAGAAAGCATTCACAAGAGTCAAAACCCTTCCACCACTTCTATAACTTCTATACCTCGTTCAGAAACCCCTAACCAAGAATATGAAGTTGTAGAAACATCTCCCTCATCTCCTGAAGTAGTAAGGCAACCACCATCTCCAGATTATATTCCCGAATATCCCAAAGTTCATTCTTTGATACAAAAAATAGAACAGATATCCATTTCTGCTGAAAAGCCAAAGAGACCCAAATTATCTGAAAAAAGTGTTACCTCCTTATTACAACAAACTAGTGCATTGACTAGTGTTATAGCTCCAAATCTCACTATTATGGTTTGTGATGCTGCACTCATGGCCTAGGGAAACCCCTCCTTCCAGACCTGGTCCAAAATATAAAAAACAATGTTTTATTCCCTGTACGCGACATTTCCCTGAGTTAAACGTGTGTATACGCGGGTTCATATATACCCAACCCGTGTATATGTATTAAAACACTTAAAAAAATATAAAACTCCTTATTTTCGGGCGGAGATCGCTGGTTTTACCTGCTGATCACCTGTTAGTGCCCGCGGCCTCAACTGTCCCCAACCAATTCCTAACTAAAAAACTACTTTGGAATTGGTATAAAAAGACACCAAAGGGAAGGCCTAAGGAGGAGAGAGCATAGAGCAAGGTTATTATACTGAGTTTTTCCCCCTGATCAGGTCTGAAGACCCTTGTGCCTTCTGTACTCCCCCCATATTGTACAGGAAACCCTTGTTTCCTTGTGATTGGATGTTCATTCTTTAGCCATGACATCTTGGAGTGAGTATTGGAAGGTGACCTTCTAGAGGATTGAGGTGGGACGGATCCAGAAGGAGGCTGAGGTTTGAGCCTGCAGAAGTTGTTCAGGTGATATTGCTCTTTTTCGTACTATTCTATTTGTCTAAAAAAGAAACACGTCTTGCTCCTGATATGCTTCTTTCTTTATGTTAATGATGTTCATGTTTGAATTTCATGTATGAATGGATGTCTAAAAGTTTATAACTAACTCCTTTCTTGTATAACATAAAGATGATTTTTATGTAAATCTTTGTCCATATACTGCTGCATTCCTTGGAATTGTTGTTTTTGCAGGACAAAGGAGTGGAAGGGACGTGAAGAAGGGTTTGCACCCTTGAGGAACTACCCAAATGTAGGACCTGAGGTATGTCCTTCTCACCTTAGAAATATCTTTTTCTAGCATAGTGGTTGTGTGTGTGCATGTTTCTTGATTTAGACAACTTTCAGTCTGCTAGGGTTCCACCCAAGAGCCTTAGGGGATAAAATTCCGCAACAGAATTGGCGACTTTGATGGGGAAAAACATTCTTGTTGTTCCTAGTTGGGCGTTTGTCAAGCCTATCAGGGCTCAGTAGCTTGCTGGCTTATTGTTATTGTCTGGTCTGTTTCTGACTTCTGAGTTTTACCAGTTTCCTGAGTTTGTTTTTTATTTTTCCTGAAATATTATATATACGTTGTTTTATGTAGTTACAGAAGCGTATAAATGCTTGTTGTCTGAAGTAAACCTGCGTATACATAGGTTTCCTCAGACACAGTCGTGTATACACGCAGTCTGCACTAAGTACAATCGCTTATATCTGGAAACTTTCAGGATTTATAAATCTTTTTGTCTCTGAAGTTTGTCTGGTGCTTTCAATCAGTTTAAACAGTCATCTTTGTCAGTATCAATTCTCTGTTGTACAGCAAGCGTCCTTACTCCGACTTCTCTCTAATTATAAGGAGTCTTGGTCTTGTTTCGTGTTTGCAAGTGTCATCATCTTTTTTTCTTTAAACACACAAGATTTCCTTATTGGAATCTTGGCTGCCCTGAGTGATCAGAGCAGAAAAGATTGTTATTAATCTTTGTGTTTAACTTTGTTTCTTGGTGACTTTTTGGTTTGCTTAACGAAATAGATTTTTATGACCAATTACTTCTTTGTTTCATCAAAGTTGTCATTTTGATACTTTCTTGGAACCGTCTTTTTGATATTTTTTGGTCTTTGCTACCAAAGCTTTCCTTGCTGCCTTCCATTGTCGAAAGCCTTTTTGAGCACATTTGTTTTTTGTTGAGTTTTCATCCCTTGTTGGGTGTAAACTTGCAAAAATTTCTTGCTTGTTGTTTCAATCGCGAAGTGTTAGTTTTTGTTGAGAGCATTTTCAAAAAGACCTTTTTGTTGCTACTTTCAAGTGAACTTTTTGAAAAGTTTTAGTTTTGCTTTCTTGAATTTGCCTTTCATTTAGTTCCCTTTTGCTGAATGAAAGTGTTTTTTTTGTTATCTTGAGTTTTGCTTTTAGTATTTAGACGAATTGTAGTATCTTAGATTCCATCTAAATATTGTAAGTGGAAAAAAGAAAGTTTGATAAACAAAACAACTTTCATTTCTGGTTAGAGTAGTTTTCAATCTTGCATCAAGCATTTAGTCTTGCATTAGGATAGATTTGCATCTCTTTTGGCATAAAATAGATTTGTTAACTTTTGAGTGTGAAGTGTGAATGAATAGAAAAGAAAAGAAAAGTTTGTTTCATTAGAAGTTTCCTTCTGAACCCTGTAGAAGATATATTTTCATCGAAAAACAATGCAAAGTGCATACGCATATAGTTAAGTTTTATTAATCTTTTTTGCGTCGAAAAAAACACACCACTAGTTTCACTTCCATCATCCTTTGACTTGAAGAAGAGCCCTTAAAATCAAGTGCTAATTAAAATCAACTAGAACTTTTTCTTTTAAGTTAAATACACAAACAAGTTTTAGGATTTTAGGGCCTTGGAATAGGTGAGTGGAGAGCTAACTCTCCAAGGCCATATTAAACGTCAAAACATAGGAGTGTGATTAAAGAGAGAAAATCCAATAGCATTAGGAAGACCAGGAAAGCTCCGGATCTGGGAGTTAAGCACGAGGGTCTGTGAAGACAGGGAAGAGAGATACCCCCTCTCCTACTTGTTCGAACTGACCTCAAGATCGTTCCGCCTGGCTTCTGTGACGAGTTGGTATCCTTAGTTGCCACTCCTAGGAAACTACATAGGTGGTTGCGGAGGGGAATCCCGTGGCACCTGAGGTCGACGTTGTATCACTCTCAACAGCACTACTAGA
>APFE030395108.1:0-11575 GCA_000404065.3 Pinus taeda
AAATGGATGACTAAATGAATACTGCTAATAATCCACCTATAAGTATATATATATTTAAATATATTAGTTAAGATTATAATCACTAATATCTAACAAGAAAAATTAACAAGAAAGAGTGCCCTAAAATAAAAAGAAGGAAGAGGACCGGAAAAGTCCACTAGAAAACCAAAGAGCAAGAAGGCAAAAGAAAAAAGAAAAGGAAAAAGGAAGACGCACCGGGGAACAAAGAAAACGCAAAAGGTAAAACGGAGGGACAACAACACCTAGGTCGACAGGGCAGGGATCCAACATCTACTAATCTTCCAGCCGTCATCTCTATTGAGATTGTTAGGCCTTCTTTCAATTTCAATAGCTTCCCTGAATTTACGATGATGGAACTGAGCAACCCTGGCAACAACCTTGGCCTCCTCAATACAAACCTGATGCTTGGTCTTCTCTACATGCTCCGCTAAAGCTGAAGACTTGGTTCACCCATGTCTCAGGTCAGCTGCATGCTCGCTGATCCTCTGATGGATGGAGCGCCCTGTTTCCCCGATATAGGGGGTCCCACAAGAACAGGGGATCAAATAAACACCCTTCATGTCCTTAGGGTTAACAGGATCTTTCACTGACCAGAGGGAATTGCGAATGGTGTTGAGGGGCCTAAAGGTAGAGGGAATATCAAACTTCCTAAGGATCCGAGCAATTTTGTCTGTGGTTCCTTGTACATAGGGAAGATGGACACCTAGTCGGTGCTCCTTTGTATCTTTCTTAATGAACGCATTCTTAGAGGCTTTATGGAAGGCCTTCTGACCAAGGCGTTTGCTATACCCATTCTCAACAAAGACATCCAGGAGATGGGATCTCTCCTTATCAAAGCTCTCATTATCCAAGATCCTTAGGGCAGGAGTAGCGAGGGTGTTAAGAACACCCATCTTCTGAGCAGGGAAATGATGGGAATCAGCATGAAGATACTGCTCAGTATGCATTTTCTTCCGGAACATAGAGTGGGAGAGAGAGCCGTCCTTGTTCTTAGAAACAAGAATATCCAGGAAAGGGAGGCAGCCATTGACCTCTTTTTCCATGGTCAATTTAATGGCAGAGGACTGACCATTGAGGTGATTGAAGAAGCGATCCAGCTCCTCTTGGCCATGGGACCAGATGACATTAATGTCATCTACATACCTCTTCCATAGCTTGGGAAGGAGACAAGCCGAGGCTAGAGCTCTGGCCTCGAAATCTTCCATAAAAACATTCGCAACAATAGGGGAAAGGGGGGAACCCATGGCAACACCACAGGTTTGCTCAAAGAACTCACCCTCGAAACAGAAGAATGTGGAAGTGAGACAAATCTCCACTAGATGAGCGGTATCGGGATCGGTTAGGCGATAGATCACTTCCAAGGCCTCCTTTATAAGAATGCAAATATACAGGGAGACCACATCAAAGCTTACCAGAATGTCCTCAGGGTCAAGCCTAATATCCTTGAGCTCCGTGATGAAGGACGCAGAGTCCTTGACGATGGACTCAGTGCGGCCAACCAGGGGCTTAAGCTTAAGGGCAAGGAACTTAGCAAGAAGGTAGGTCGGGCCACCAATGGTGTTGACGATGGGCCTTAGAGGGGCCCCTTCCTTGTGAATCTTAGGCAACCCATAAATCCTGGGAGCAATGGGATTGCTCTCAATGAGCTTGTGGCACATGGAACTCACCGAGCTACTAGACTTGATGGCGAGAGCCACTGTCCTAGAAATCTTCTTCAGAGGGTTTTTGGGCAACCTTTTATAACTCCCACTATTGTTAAGATGATCTAACATCTTCTTACGGTAATCCTCCTTGTTAAGGATGACCGTAGCCCCTCCTTTGTCGGCCTTCAGCACAACAATCTTATCGTTCTGATTTAAGGATTTAAGGGCAGAGAATTCCTCATTGCTGAGGTTCTTCCGAGGGGGCTTAGCTTTTCTAAGGACGACAGCACAATCCTGCCTAATAGTGTCCTTTATATTATCTAGAAGATCTCTAATCCCGTACTCCACATCGCAAATAACGTCCTCCACCGGGATTTTTCTAGGGGAAAGGGCAAAGTTTAGACCCTTGCTTAAAAGACTAAAAATAGCAGGGGAGAAAGAGAAGCTCGAAAGGTTCACAACTTTATTATTACGGGAGGAAGGAAAGAAAACATCATTGTTGAGGTTATTACTATGCCTAATAGATTCTTTGCCATTATGGCCTATAATATTATTATTGCTAGTACAAACATTGCTATCATGCTTATTACTATTATCAACACAAATATTATCCGCCATATTATTATTCCCTTTATGTATAATAGACAACTCACCATTACTAATATTATTATTATCGTTCCTAATATATATACTATTATTGTTATTATTGTCCTTATTATTAATGTTATTATAATATTTATTATTATTATACTTATTACTTTCCCCATTACTAATATATAAACAATTATTATAGTTATTATCGCTACATAAACTATCATTATTAATAATAATATTATTATTAATCTTATTATTATAATTACCCTTATTACCTTTATGCCCAACCTTATCCATGATATTATTAATATTATTATAATTATCGCACTCCTTATTACTATTGTATAATTTAATATCATCTTTCTTATTACTATGGTTCTTATTATTAATATTAATAATCTCGTTACTCTTATCATTATACCTATCCATAATATTATTACCCACCATACTATCATTAATAATATTACTCATACAAGCACACCCATTATTATTACAAACCGAACCATACTTATATCACAGCTATTACCGCTATAAAGAGCGCTTGGACCAGCAGTGTCAACGCATGACTCGGTGACAGGCGGCTCCTCGCATCCGGTGCATATCTTCGATGGAGCGACCGAACCTTTAAACCCGCCAGTGGTATCTCTGTTCACCGGTGGAAACGTACCTCCAAATGGTTCAGCACCACCATCATCTTGGTCGACCGAGCAACTCCGTTGATCACACTTATGCGAGGGCGAGACCAATACAGCTCTACGGCCAGCCACTCTCACCAGATCCCGCGAAGGTAGGAACGAGACACAACTATAGTCAGCCACGCCACTACAGCCTACAATCCGCTCGACCACGCCGTCAAGATCACGCGAAAAACCCACACAGGTGCCATCCACGTGATTTCTTCGAGCCACCGGGCGGATGCGCATTGGATGGCCGCGCGTGAAGCACTGTAACCCACACTGGTCCTGAGAGGGAGAGATAGAATCTTCTCTCCGGTTAGCCACCCCAGTGTTGTTCCTGAGCTGAATCGGAGAACCAGAGGGCACCGTAAGCTCAGGAACCAACTCGCAGCCCGCCCACGAGATCTGATCAGTTGGAAGAAGCCGCCCGGACGAGCTGGATCGCTGGTTAACAATCTGCTCAGGAGAAACGGAGGGACAGGAAATGCTAGAACACATCGAATGATCAGCTACACCACCACACGCCGGGGCAGGTCCAAACCTGCAAACAGAGGGAGAGAAACACGAATCGAGCGGAGCAGGTTGCCTGGGCACAGGTGCAGCGCAGCGATCACCAGAGAATTCTAGATCCGTCAGGTGGGAGGAGGAAGGTTTGCTCGAAGGAATGGAGGAAACCCAAGAGCGGAGAGCTGATTTCTGAGAAGCAGAAATACGGCTCAAAGAAACACCAACCACCGATTCACCTCTCTCAGATTTCTGAGCCAAGATCTGAAACTTCGTCGCTTGCTTCTGTCCCCTGATCTCCTCCAGACGCAAAGATTTCAATGCAGAGCACGCATCAATTCTGGCCCACAGGGAGGGGGAGATTAAGTTCGAAAGTTCCAAGTGCAGACATAGAACATCTTGAGAGAAACGACAGAGCTCCCTCCTAACCCTATTAATTTTATACCTCACAAGCGCAAGACTGGCTTTAACGAACACCCCATGGTTAGAAGGAGTATTGAGGCGATGGCTGATCTGCGCAAAGACCGGGATAACTACTGAATCTCTGCATCTTTTCAAAAATGTTAGATCTGTCTTCAACTTCGAGACCTGCTAGCGGGTTTAAAGGTTCGGTCGCTCCGTCGAAGATATGCACCAAATGCGAGGGGCCGCCTGTCACTGAGTCATGCGTTAACGCTGCTGGTCCCAGCGCTCTTTATAGCGGTAATAGCTGTGATATAAGTAAGTATGGTTCAGTTTGTAATAATAATGGGTGTGCTTGTATGAGTAATATTATTAATGATAGTATGGTGGGTAATAATATTATGGATAGGTATAATGATAAGAGTAACAAGATTATTACTATTAACAAGACAGGCTGCATGGCAGCTAGTCCCTGCCTAGCTGGTCCAGCCACCAGTAGCCAGAAAGCGATCTTTGCCTCCCCTGTATTCCGTGGTTTGAACATCGAGTCTAATACTTGCCTCCGTCAGTTTCCGTAAGCTTAAGGACAGCACTAAGACATGTTCAATTCAGCTGATAGAAAAACCAAACTCTTGCAATTGATAATCCCACATCAGTGACACACAAGGTTTTTGCATTCCGGAGTCTGCATACTCAGACAAATGGGAAACAATCTCCAAAGAAATCAAGTTATGTACTATGGCAGGCAGAAAAATAAGCCATCCAGATTCCAGACATATCTGATATAACTATTTGCTAAAACCATCAACATACTTGCCTCCCTCAGTTTCCGTCAGTTTAAGGACAGCACTAAGACATATTCAATTCAGCTGATAGAAAAACCAAACTCTTGCAATTGACAATCCCACATCAGTGACACACAAACTGCTTAAGAAAAGCTAAGTAAGGCAAGAATGTCAGAGGCTTGACCAGGCATGTATATCATACATATCATGTTTCAAAACAGATGATGATGATGAAAATTGACATCGAAAGTTATGATCAAATCACTGAAACAATAAAATACAGAAATTCTGTAGCAAATAATCCTTACGCCCATCTCAGTAATGTGCTTTTCCTAGAAATAGCAGATGACCCAAATAAACTGACCATCAAGATTCACTACCAGATATTCATGGAGAGATATTTCTAAATAGCACAGGGTATTAATTTTTTAAATGTTTTTCAAGAAAAATAATAGCTTCAACTCCAACATTTTACATTGTAAAAACTGTACTGAATAGTTTTTAAAATGCTTCCATTCCGGAGTCTGCATACTCAGACAAATGGGAAACAATCTCCAAAGAAATCAAGTTATGTACTATGGCAAGCAGAAAAATAAGCCATCCAGATTCCAGACATATCTGATATAACTATTTTCTAAAACCATCAACATACTTGCTTCCATCAGTTTCTGTCAGTTTAAGGACAGCACTAAGACATGTTCAATTCAGCTGATAGAAAAACCAAACTCTTGCAATTGACAATCCCACATCAGTGACACACAAACTGCTTAAGAAAATTGAGTTCTAGCCAGTAACAGTTTACTGAAATATGTAAACCACTGAATGCTCACCAATGGTAGGAATTGTTGTAACAATCTCTCCCAGCTTCAACTTGTATAAAATAGTAGTCTTTCCAGCTGCATCAAGTCCAACCATAAGGATTCGCATCTCCCTCTTAGCAAACATTCGATGCGCGGCACCCTGCCACGGAAGTTTTTTTTCTGACAAATTAGATAATGATTTTTTTAATGTAATTGGAAGTGTTATAGATTTAAAAGGAGATAATAAATATTTTAACTAAAATACAGGTGTTTTAGTTTTAAAAGGAATCTATGTTTGTTAGGATGGAAGTTAATTTTTTTTGGGCTATGTGGTACATTGTAAAAAGACAAGTAATTAGGCTGAAATGTGCATTGTCGGAATAAGTGCAAAAAGGGTCTTTCTAACCATGATCAATCACCACTGTCATATTAGTAAACACTTATGGTCGTCGGCTATGTTGAAAGATTATTCTCTCCGTCTCAGCCTTCATCTACGAAAAAACAAAAAAGATGTGACAGCTTTCTCCCTTACCACGTGACCATTGCATGCAAGGCAAGATGCATGCATGCTTGGTGTATCGGGCGGGGTTGGTCTGCTTTAGCTCTTCGGTCCAGTCCAGCCAGGGTTGGTCTGCTGAGTTTCGTAGGGTGTAAACACCTGGTAACTCTCTTTCTATCTTCAGCGCACTCCAGCAATTGGTAAGGCGGGCAACAGCGCCATGGACGATGCCATCGAGTATTTGGATAATTTAATAGAATGCATGACTGCCATAAAACCCCCTTCTTCTATGTCTGTATCTACTAGTGGTGCCCCCTTGCAGGTTTCAAGTTCTCTCTATCTTCATCTTCAGGTTTGAATATAATACAGTGCAGTAACCAAGCACTTTTTTGAAATTAAATTAAATTTGTATATAGTTTTTGTTTCAATCTTGCTGAAAGTAGTGGTATCCGGAAGGACGCAAGAAATGGGACAACGGCCGCACAGGTTTTTCCAGCAAATAAGGCCAGAACTGATTGTAAGTACTCTCTTTCTCTATCTTTGTTGGGTACCATCTTTAACAATTCCCCCGGGATAAAGGATATTAAACGCGCAAAGAAAATCTTCCCACTGGGATATGGGGTTTTTTCATCTATTCGCCTATTGATCGGTCCATGCAGATTTGAAGTTAATGTCTTTGTATTCTGAGCTTTCGCGAATTCCATGGGATGTTTCGCTGTTTGTAGTTGTCATTAACAATACCCCATTGCCAATGACCTGCGAGAAGACCTTCTGGCCAGGAGGCAGAAGAGAGATGGGAAAATGCCTCTGATAACTTGGAATCTGCAAAATGGATGGCACATGTTGCCAAAGATGCCGGCACCGAGTCTGCCTCTTCTGTACTGGGTAGTATCAAGGAGGGCACCATGTCGACCTTCATAAAAATGTGTATTTTGAAATAAATATTTTTAAATTTAAATATAAATAAGGTGAAATTTATTTTAAAAACTAGTTACAGTTTTTTTAATTTTTTAAATTAAACCTCCTTCATATAAAGTTAGCATACTACATCATCTATTAAAATATAAAAATAAATAAATTATTAAAGAGTGAAGGTAGAATACACCACGTATAAAAATAAATAAATTATTAAAAGGGTGAAGGTAGAATACGCCACGCATGCTACTTAATTTCCAGGCAGAAGGTGGCATGCGCGACGCGTATAAAACATCATAAAACAAGATTACAAGATGCTGGTATGATCCACACGGTGCTGCGATGGCAGATCTCTGCACTGTTACTGTCAATGTTTTGTCCTGTATTTCACTCATCTTCCTGCTCCTGTCAATGCCAGAATAGTATAAATGTAGACTTTTGTATGATTTTGAGATTACTATTCATATTCACTTTTTCGACGATGTTAATAGCAGTGACCATGTTACTGTCAATGTTTTGTCTTGTATTTCACCGTGATCTTCCTGCTCCTGTCAATTCCAGAATAGTATAAATGTATACTTTTGTATGATTTGAGATTACAATTCACATTCACTTTTTCGACTCTGTGAATAGCAGTGACCATGCCAAAATGGGATTATATGTAAATCTTTGTAGTTTTGGTTCGACTCTGTTAATAACAGTGACCATGTCAAAATGGGATTATAGGTAAATCTTTGTAGTTTTGGTTTTGTATTTGTGAATATTGGATAAATCAATTTTAGCTTTACCATTGCAATTTCTTCTGGACCTAACCTAAACTTTTCTTTCCACTCCCTTCTTATTTTGGGGAGCTGATACTGAGCAGCGATGGCAGTTCATCTGTCAGGGGCTGTGAGTCGCAGTACCCTTTAGGAATTGCTGTAACTGATGGGAAAAAACACGATTCAACCAAATATGCAGCCATGGAGAAACCACGGGCAGCTAAGGATACTGTAGCAGAGAAAGCACGGGCAGCTAAGGATAGTGTTGCAGGAAAAACGCAGGAAGCCAATGATTCTTCAATTGAGAAAGCCGACGAGACTAAGGACCGCACCAGTCAGAAGGCCCAGGAGACTTCAGAGGGAACCAAGGTGAGTCGTTGTGAATAGTTCAATGCTACAAAACTCTTGAATTCAAATGGAATAATTGTTAACGATTCCCTTTTCTTGAATCTTTAAAGTATAGCTGTAACTGCTGCCATTGCAGAAATGAGAAGATTCTTTTTATCTATCTAAATAAATATCTTAGAATTCTGTCTTACGGGGCTTGTGATAATGCAGTTTGAAGAATACAGCAAGCTCATTTACCTGGACGCCGACATTCAAGTCTATGACAACATGGATCAACTCTTTGATCTCCTGTGCATTCGCCGCTGAGCAAGAAATAGTGAAACCAATTTCCTCAGGTACTCACTCACTGTGTATGGTAAACAACTTTATAATATAGTAAATGCATTTGATTGCAGAATAACAAAGTTTGATTGCACAATAACAAAGAATAACATGAGTTATGCAAGCTTACGTAGAATTCTCACGCTTTCGTCGCAGGAAAGCGAGGCCCCGTCCGCAGCTCAGGCTGTTTCTTCTCCGCCACGGGAGGCTCTGATTTAAAACCACGGAATAAAGAACTTCAAATCAGGCGACTTCAAATCACGCCGCCCTTTCCCTTGGTTCGTCCCTCCTCATTTTTATGGCGTAGAATTAGAACATGCATGCAGACAAGTGGCAACTTCAGCATAGAACCTAACCTACGCCATAGCATTCCCCGTAAAATGTTAACATTAAATGTTAGGGAACTAATGCTATCTTTGAGATAGCATTACTTCAGGCAGGCGACACTGTGTTAATTAACCCAACTGCTTTCCTAACTTATTCCTAATTTTTCAGATGGTATACCTCGTACTGAGGCCAAATAAGATGAACGTTGCTTTGATTGGTTACAAGCATCGGCAAACATATTTTATGGCATCCGTTAATGTGACATATCACCAAACTTTGGGCTAAGTAAAAATAAATTTATCGATTCCTGTGTCAGACTAATGCAATCGATGAAAATTGATTACTATAGTCCCTGCCAGGCCCGGAGGGCAGGGACTAATAATAAGAACCATAGTAATAAGAAAGATGATATTAAATTATACAATAGTAATAAGGAATGTGATAATTATAATAATATTAATAATATCATGGATAAGGTTGGGCATAAAGGTAATAAGGGTAATTATAATAATAAGATTATTATTAATAATGATAGTTTATGTAACGATAATAACTATAATAATAGTTTATATATTAGTAATGGGGAAAGTAATAAGTATAATAATAATAAATATTATAATGACATTAATAGTAAGGACAATAACAACAATAATAGTATATATATTAGGAATGATAATAATAATATTAGTAATGGTGAGTTGTCTATTATACATAAAGGGAATAATAATATGGCGGATAATAATTGTGTTGATAATAGTAATAAGCATGATAGCAATGTTTGTACTAGCAATAATAATATTATAGGCCATAATGGCAAAGAATCTATTAGGCATAGTAATAACCTCAACAATGATGTTTTCTTTCCTTCCTCCCGTAATAATAAAGTTGTGAACCTTTCGAGCTTCTCTTTCTCCCCTGTTGTTTTTAGTCTTTTAAGCAAGGGTCTAAACTTTGCCCTTGCCCCTAGAAAAATCCCGGTGGAGGACATTATTTGCGATGTGGAGTACGGGATTAGAGATCTTCCGGATAATATAAAGGACACTATTAGGCAGGATTGTGTTGTCGTCCTTAGAAAAGCTAAGCCCCCTCGGAAGAACCTCAGCAATGAGGAATTCTCTGCCCTTAAATCCTTAAATCAGAACGATAAGATTGTTGTGCTGAAGGCCGACAAAGGAGGGGCTACGGTCATCCTTAACAAGGAGGATTACCGTAAGAATATGTTAGATCATCTTAACAATAGTGGGAGTTATAAAAAGCTGCCCAAAAACCCTCTGAAGAAGATTTCTAGGACAGTGGCTCTCGCCATCAAGTCTAGTAGCTCAGTGAGTTCCATGTGCCACAAGCTCATTGAGATCAATCCCATTGCTCCCAGGATTTATGGGTTGCCTAAGATTCACAAGGAAGGGGCCCCTCTAAGGCCCATCGTCAACACCATTAGTGGCCCGACCTACCTTCTTGCTAAGTTCCTTCCCCTTAAGCTTAAGCCCCTGGTTGGCCGCACTGAGTCCTTCGTGAAGGACTCTATGTCCTTCATCACGGAGCTCAAAGATATTAGGCTTGACCCTGAGGACATTCTGGTAAGCTTTGATGTGGTCTCCCTGTATACTTGCATTCCTATAAAGGAGGCCTTGGAAGTGATCTATCCCCTAACCGATCCCGATATCACTCATCTAGTGGAGATTTGTCTCACTTCGACGTTCTTCTGTTTCGAGGGTGTGTTCTTTGAGCAGATCTGTGGTGTTGCCATGGGTTCCCCCCTTTCCCCTATTGTTGCGAATCTTTTTATGGAAGATTTCGAGGCCAGAGCTCTAGCCTCGGCTCGTCTCCTTCCCAAGCTATGGAAGAGGTATGTAGATGACACTAATGTCATCTGGTCCCATGGCCAAGAGGAGCTGGATTGCTTCTTCAATCACCTCAACGGTCAGTCCTCTGCCATTAAATTCACCATGGAAAAAGATGTCAATGGCTGCCTCCCGTTCCTGGATATTTTTATTTCTAAAAACAAGTACGGCTCTCTCTCCCACTCTATGTTCCGGAAGAAAATGCATACTGAGCAGTATCTTCATGCTGATTCCCATCATTTCCCTACTCAGAAGATGGGTGTTCTTAACACCCTCGCTACTCGTGCCCTAAGGATCTCGGATAATGAGAGCTTTGATAAGGAGAGATCCCATCTCCTGGATGTCTTTGTTGAGAATGGGTATAGCAAACGCCTTGGTCAGAAGGCCTTCCATAAAGCCTCTAAGAATGCGTTCATTAAGAAAGATACAAAGGAGCGCCGACTAGGTGTCCATCTTCCCTATGTACAAGGAACCACAGACAAAATTGCTCGGATCCTTAGGAAGTTTGATATTCCCTCTACCTTTAGGCCCCTCAACACCATTCGCAATTCCCTCCGGTCGGTGAAAGATCCTGTTAACCCTAAGGACATGAAGGGTGTTTATTTGATCCCCTGTTCTTGTGGGACCCCCTATATCAGGGAAACAGGGCGCTCCATCCATCAGGGGATCAGTGAGCATGCAGCTGACCTGAGACATGGGCGAACCAAGTCTTCAGCTTTAGCAGAGCATGTAGAGAAGACCAAGCATCAGGTTTGTATTGAGGAGGCCAAGGTTGTTGCCAAGGTTTCTCAGTTCCATCATCGTAAATTCAGGGAAGCTATTGAAATTGAAAGAAGGCCTAACAATCTCAACAGAGATGACGCCTGGAAGATTAGTAGATGTTGGATCCCTACCCTATCGACTTAGGTTTTGTTGTCCCCCCGTTTTACCTTTTGCGCTGTCGTTGTTCCCCCGTGCATCTTCCTTTTTCCTTTTCTTTTTTCTTTTGCCTTCTTGCTCTTTGGTTTTCTAGTGGACTTTTTCGGTCCTCTTCCTTCTTTTTATTTTAGGGCACTCTTTCTCGTTAATTTTTCCTGTTAGATATTAGTGATTATAATCTTAACTAATATATATAAATATATATATACTTATAGGTGG
>APFE030395113.1:3663-16269 GCA_000404065.3 Pinus taeda
AGTCCATGAAACAAATAACATGAGATACTTGTTGAGAAAAATGAGCTTGATGGTATTAATTCAAAAGGAGAAGAACCTTACAACCTTTGCCTTGACGCTGTACAAGCTCCTCCAGGGTCCAACAAGAAGTCTCCTCTACTTTGACAAGCTTCACTCACTCCCTAATGAAGCCAAAAAGGTATGTGATCTCTCCTCTTAAGCTCAAATAGGAAGTCTTGATTTCACTAGCATTTACCCTAAAAAGTTCAGCTTCTTCTAACCTCCCTAGCCACTAACCCAATGCTTCAATTTATAGTGCAATGGAGGGAAGTTACTAGGTCCTCCTTCAAAGGGATAGAATCCTCCTTCAAAGGGATAGCTCCTCCTAACAAGGGATTAGCTCCTTCTCTTTTGGGATGCATGAAACACTTTGGAGCGAACAATCCACGTCAAAATTCCTTCTAGAATCATCTAGAATTAACCCAAAGTGAGTTTTTTAAGATAAAAATTGCGCCTTTTGACTTTCACAGGGGTACGCACCCTCCCCTTTACATACAGAGCATATAAGTACGTAGGTACTCTGAGCAAAGGGTGCGGGCCCATAGGCAAAAGTGAGAGAAAGTGCGGAACTAGAGTTACATTGCTTTTTGATGTCTTTCTCTCATTTCCAAAGCCTATTTTGAAGAGCTGAGGTCTGAGACTTGCTTAGGAGGTCAGTACTAGTGATGATAGACCCATACTAACTGCAAATAATCAAGGTGACGATATTTTTGTGTAACACCCTCAGTTTTGGTCTATTTTTGCTTAAGGAAACTTAATTAATCCTTATATTTTCCATCCATTTTTCATCACATCTATCTCATTTTGATGTATTTTATGCATATTCAGGTATTTAATTTTAATTTTGCAATTTCTAGAAGTTTTTATGAAAATTGAGTTTTGGACAGAATAAAAAATTCCCGTAATAGCTATGTGGATGACATATTTGCAGGACACTTGGGCTCGAGCTGGATGCACGGATGGAAAGCTTGGGAACTAGGACTGAACTAATTCCACTTGGTTGGTCAAAACAAGCTTTATTAGGCTTGGTCAAGGCTGGTCAAACATGACTAGTCACTCAGAAAATCCCTAGGAAATAGGGCAGTTTTGTGATTTCATGGGATTGTCCATATTTCTTGGGATGGATTGAATGAATTCGACTTAGATAGACGGATATGAATAGATATGATTGTTAGAGGGACTTTACATCAATTTGTTTCATAGACTTCTATTTAAGCTGAGAATTTGAAGGCTTATGATATGTAATTTTTATATAACTTTATGCTGAGACATTTGAATATTGGAGATTAATTAGAAGAACTTGTTCTACTTTCATTTTAATGTTCATTAGTGTGGATGAGTGCTTGAAGTTTCAACATTTGATATCAGCCTCAAGTGTGCAAGGTAAGGGTGGAGGGCCCCCACTCCAAGCTAAGTACACTTCATTGTTAAACTAGCTTAATTTTCATGAACTAGTTGCTTTAGATTTGGTTTGTTTCAGATTTGCTTATTTGAATTAATGTGTGATGATTTTTGAATGGATATTGGTTTAATTCTAATCTACATATGAAGGGACATATAGGAATTTAAGTTAAATTCCCCTTCTATTTGATCTTGAACTAAAACTGAATTTCATTCTCCTTTTCTTATTTGAAGTTATTTATGCATTTCTGGTTTGAAGCAATGGTGATTATGGTATAGTAGAATTGTGAAGAAGGACAATCTGGTCCTCCTTAGTTAGGAGCCTCTTCTTTTACATCTTTTGCATCATAAACCATTGTTAATTAGTTCTTTTAGATTTCTCTTCATGAAAGTAGTATTATAGGGAAGGACAACCTGGTTCTCCTAAGTTAGGAGCCTCATCCCTCACATATTACATAAGTGAATTAGAAAATGTTAAAATAGGTTTATATTTGTAATATGTACTTCCTTAACTCTTCAAATTTTATCTTCTAAGCTTCACTACATCTGATATCCATATACTGTGGACTTGCCTCCAAGTTTTACAAACCTGGATTGATAATTAAATACTTGTGTTAATTTATGTTAATAAATAAGCCCAACACTCGGCTCCCAAACTCGAGTTGAACTAACTCTTTTTCTATCACCTTCTCGATTGCCTTTTGATCTTCATGGTTTGGTTGCTTGCACTCTGAGCTGGTGTGATTAATGGAGGGATATTCGAATGGGGGAGGAGTAAATGAGGAGGATTTACCTCCTACAATCTCTCTCCCTTTTCCCATTCGAGTTTCAAATCTTAGTCTTGCCAAAATTCCTTGCTTTTCTCTTCCAAACCTGCATTCAATGCATATTAGTCCACTAGGCATAATATCTCACTTTAGCTCATCACATTAAACAAAATATAATCAAAACATGTAATAAGTTGTGAGAAGAGTTGATTTGACTAAGCTAGGAGGTGAATTAAGGCCCATATAATTACCTAATGATGAGGCTCATCAGTTGGGTTACTTCAACTTTTTTTTACCCCTTGTTAATTCGTACATATTTCTTATTGGTAAGCCTCTCGATATTAAAGGCTCTTCCAACAAGGATTTATTACTGAAACATTCGATAATGGTTATTCATTTGTTTATTTGTCCAAATAGTTTATTTGGTGCTTCTTACAGGACTCGACTTTGAACTAGAAGACAAAATTTAAGTCTCTATTCACACATATTTTTTGTGAGTTCATTCCTTGTTTTTATACACTGCTTAAGGTTAAGAAATGGGTTATTTTTCTTAACTGTGAAATTGTATCAAGTTCTTACTTAGAAAAGTCTCATCATTCTTTTATGACTTCTTTGCACACTTGCAAAGGACTTTGAGTCTTGGTCATATACTCATAATTTGTTCAATATTATGGTGTTTTTTTCTTCTACATACTAGGTTTTACAAACCCAATATCTCTTCTATTAGTTGTATTCCAAATTTATTTCTGTCTCAGATTTTAATTCACTTTTTTGCTTCTTGTACAATCCAATGGAAAACTTCACTAGTTCTTATCTCATGAAAGGTAACTTCAATTAACATTTTTTCATTGCATTTTTAGCTTAATTTGAAAAGATTTATTCTATAATGGTGTTTTAATTAATTTGAAAAGAGTTATTCTATAATGGTGTTTTAATTAGATACATTTCTTGTGATAGGTAAGTCTTTTAAAATCTAAAGGATTATTCTTTTTCCTTTAATGTTTCCAGTTTGGTTCAACCATACAATTAACTAATTAATCAACCACGTTCTTACTATGTTGGAGAACTCCAACCCTTGGTCTTCACGTTCCACCTGGAATGTTTGTAATAACTGTGGACGAGTCCTCTCTTTATAATTTAAACCTAGCTTTCCTGTTTGTAATAAGCCATATTTTTTTTTGTAGTTATACATTTTCACCTATTGATGGCACCACCACTTATGTCTCGAGGTGTTTGTTATGAATTTAACATGTACATATTTATGTAAATGAATTTCATTTGTATATTTCACTCTTATGTGTCCATTTATACATTTATTTTTTAAGAAAAATAGTAATTTTTCCATGTATTCTTTATTACGCAAAGTGTTGCCTAAATCATAACATTTCTTCAAGTTGCACAATATTCTTTTTAATATTTTTCCTTTCTGCTACAAGCATTTTCACTATTACGTAAGTGTGACTTCTAATACAATCAAGCACAAGAATTACTATTTATCTATATTTAAATATAGATAATTCTAGATTAATCAAACTTGAGGTTGCTTATAAGTCTATATTTATATATAATATGTTCGCTTTACTTTCTCATATATCTATGAAATCTCTCTACTCTAAAAAATAAATAACAGAGTTACTCTTTGCTTTTCTGGTTATTAAAATAAAAACAAAAATGATAATATCCATTCAATCTATTTTATTTTTCACCGAGTAACATTGATATTTTATAGCAATGATTTATGTTCCTACAACTTCCAAGTTCTAAATTCCTATAACGATATTCAAATAAATAACATATATAATCCAATTCTGTTTTATTCATTTAAGCTTTCTTTCAACCATACATAAACCAATAAAAATCGTAAAATATACATAATATTATTCATTCAATTAATTCTTATAAACATAATATGAGGTTAGAATACAAACTTCAAATAGTTGTATTGAAAATTAATAATTAAGTACTTGGCTCCTCCTAACCTTGACACCACTAGACATCTAGTAACCCCTAAGCATAACAGGTCTGCAAATTTCTTTCTACCTCTGTTTTCTTGCTTCTCTTCAGTCTCTTTTATTCTCAAAATGAGACAAAAGAAAGTAGACAAAATATTTTTATCCAAATCCCATATACCTATTTTGGTGGTTACTAACTACCTCCACCTCACCAACAAGTGGTAGGTAGTTATCAACTCATTAATGAGCTTTTGTTTCCCACTCCTAAAGAGAAATCCTTGTTTTCTAGGGAAATAATTAGTTGGTAAATATCATAATTCCTCAATTAAATCTAATCATCTAGATTAGATGCCTAGGAATCATTGATGGATAATAATTTTTCCACAATAATTTGCAGCTTCATCTCTTTCATCCATCTGTACTCAAAAATAAATTTTCTCTATTTTCTTTATTTACAAAAATAAAACATCATAATTATAGATTTATATTTGGTTATTATCAATATTAAATTTTTGATAATTAAAAATTTCAAATGTCTTTTTCAAACTAGCACACTTAACTTGGAAAACATAAGCACATTTAATTTCATATAAATTATCAAGCCAAAGGATATCACATGCTCCCCCGCTTGAATTTGACACTATCCCAATGTCTGATCAATATATTTTTGGAATACACTCTAGTCTTATCAAAATAGAAAATGATATGCTTCTTTGAAATCATCTTCCAACTCCCAAGTCGCCTCTTGTAGATTGAAATGTTTCTATTGAACTTTCAGCTATGCTATGTCTCTAGTCTAGAGTGTGACTACTATTTGGTCTAGAATACATAGTGGTTCCACTAGGAAATCTCCCTCTGGTTCCACCTGTACAAAATTTTAATAAATGATGTAAGTTGGATCATGCACATATTTCTTCAGTAAAGACATATGAAAAACATTGTGAACTTTTATGTTTGCTGGAAGGGTAAGCTGATAAGCAACATGTCCAGTTTTGGCTAAAACTTCAACACATCCATAATATCTAGGTGCTAACTTAGCACAACTGCCAAGTATAAGCGTGCTTTACTTGGGTTTCACTTTCAAATACACATGGTCTCGCACACTAAATTATTCTGGTAGTATTTTCAATTCTGCATAGCTCTTTTAACAGTCTTGTGTTGTCTTTAGATTTTAACTGACCTACTTAACCACTTCTTTAATCACCTTTAATATATCTGGCCCCAACACTAACGATGGTCCCAAATTAGAGGTACTTTTCATTTTCTGTTGTAAAATACTTCAAAGGGACTCGTCTTTAAATAAGTTTGGTATACATTTCTATAAGTAAAGTCAACCAGGTGAAGGTAATCTTCACACTTGGTTGGTTTGTCCACAACATACATTTTGAACATGTCCTCTAAGATCTGGTTATTCCTTTATGTTTGCTCATCATTTTGAGTGTGATAATTTGTATTGAAATTCAACTTTGTTCCCATTCCTTCAAACATTCCCTTCCAAAATTTTGAAGCAAATTTGGCATCACGGTCTAAAATTACGGTTTTGGGCATACTGTGAAGTCTAAATATTTCCTTCATAAAAAAATCTATTATATTAATAACTTTGAAAGTAGACTTAATAGGAAAAACGTGTGCAACTTTACTAATCTTATCTACCACTACCATTATTGAATCATGCTGTTTCTTGGTCCTTGGTAAACCAATAATGAAACCCATGGATATGGTTTCCCATTTCCATTTTGGAATTAGTAAAGGCTGTAGTGAACCTACTAGATATTGGTGGGAAGCCTTTACTCACTATCATTCTAAACATATAGCCACATATTTTGTTGTTTCATACTTCATATTTAGCCAATAATAATCTTTCCTTAATATGGTTATCATCCTTTAATACTTAAGGTGGCCAACTGTGGGGCTCTTATGTAATTCACCTAACACAAAGGTTTTTAGTGTTGGGTCATTTGGCAAGTAAATTCTTTAAATAACAATAGGTTTGCATTATTTATTAAAAAATCAATGTCATTTTCACTTAATTCTTCAGTTTCCTGCAACTTCCTTTTGATATGTAGATACTCCTCATGAGATTTTGCTATTGTTTTATCAATTTAATTAGTTTTTTTTACCAATTAGTTGTTGAAAATGTACAGATTTGATGTAGTTTTCTACTTAAGGCATCAGAACTTTTATTTTCCTTTCCTTCAATATGTATAATTTCAAAATCATACTCACTAATAAATCTTAACCATTTAGCTTGTCTAACATTTAGATTAAGCTGATCAAAAATGCATTTAAGGTTAACATTGTTTATCCTTAGTTGAAACTTTCTCCTAGTCAAGTAATGCCTCCACATTTTTAAAGCATGTATTATGGCTACCAATTCTAAATCATGTGTAGCATAATTCTTGTTGAGAGATTTAAATGATCAGGTTGAATCCCTTAATATTAATTGTCAACCCAGGGTTCGTAAACACAAATTGCCTTGCACTCTCTTGTTCAGGAATAGGTCAGAGTTTGATGATTTCCTTTTTACAATTTATGGAACGATAGCTATTTGTAAATCAAATCATCTAATTGTTAAGAGAAAACCCAACAATCAAATTTAATATAGAACCTTTACAAATTCCAGTATTCAAATCTGTACTCAACTATGTATCTCTAGAAAATAGACTTTTATCCACAGCAAACAATATCAATCAAATCTCTGAATGCTAGTACCAGACTTCCTATGTGAAAAACCACTCAATCATTCCTCAACAAACATCCTATGATAATAGTAGTTCTTACTCGACATAATAAAAAAAATTGTGCTAATAACTACCCAACTGATTAAATTCTTGATTGTAAATAACAATTCATTCCTGAAGCAATTTATAACCATCCAACTTGTAAGCAAATGAGTATAGTCTATCCTAGCAGCGCTTTGATCAAACAATCATTCTGTACTTAACGTTCCCTTATCAAGAATCAGGAGTTAAGTACTAATTTGGAGGATTTACTTTGTCTTACTCTATCACTTACTTACTTATTGTCCCATCCTCAAATCAACTAACAAGATTAGATTAATGAAAGAAATCTTAACGTTGATTCTGCTTAACACCCAGCTATGTAATCACACAAATTCAAGGAAATGTACTTAAATACTCTATGGGATCACACCAATCTTGACTTATGAATATTCTTACTCACAACCAATATGCTACTGCAAATTTAAGTAATGATTTAACTACACAGTGGATAATCAGAACCTTATGAACTAAGAAAAGATCAATCATTCAAATGAGACTAATTATTGCACAAAAATAGGGTAGAGAAATCATTTGAGTCGGCTAATGAAATTGGCAGTTGCATGAATAGGGGAGGTAAACTAAAGAATTGGTCTTTAGTAGCTAATCACACACAAATCATTCCTGCAATGCTTTGTTACCAACCCACAACACATTGACCTGATAGTTTGTTGAATGAGAAGAAATGAAATGAATTCTGATCAATCACTTGTACAAATAATGTGATTTCCTACCTTGGTCATTAATTCAATTAATTTCAACCAAATATGTTATGACATTTTGAATAGTCAATGCAACATTCGCCTATTTTAGGTTCCTTACTTCGTGCTATAGCTCAGTGAAGGGATTGATTCGAGTCAGTCTTCCTAAAGAAACATAGGTAGGTTTGGTGGATAAACCGAGCCTATATTTAATAAATTAAGATGGTGTTAAAGAATTTAAAGACTTATTCCAGTTTTGTCCACAGGTATTGATTCCATCTACTCAGCAAGTGACCATACAATGTGTCTAAGATGAGAGTAAGTCAAGGTAACAGTACAACTCTGGTTTGGAAGGCATACAAAGTTCATGCCAAATTCTAATTGCCACTGTCTTAATAACAAGAACCTCGCACTAATTCACACACTTGTATGCAGTAATCAATCAAACAAAACAATGCAATTAAACTGACTGATAATGGAAAAGGAAACTAACTGCACTAGTTTCATAGTGACACTGTCAATGAAAATTACAAAGCTAACCTAGATGGGTGGGCCCAGCCACACCTGGGGTCTTTTAAATTTACAGTAATGAAACGGTTGCAATCACAGTTAAAACATGATCATCAGCTTTCCATTCAACATATTCCACTGGAATTCAGAGCAAGAGTGTCATAACAAACTTCTATTAGAACTTAAATCACAGTTACACAACAAAATATTTCAAAGGTTTAGCATGCTCTTGACATATCACATCCCCGCCTTTTCTAGGCATTTGATGATCGTTAGAATTTAAACTTAAAAATAAAAATGCATAACAGTTGAACACTATTATTTCTTCAAAACAAGTTGGTTTGAACTGTTGGCTCGAATTGATGAACAACCTCATAACCAAACCCCAACTTAGTGCGTGTTGTATCTAAAGGAAGGAGAGTGAATATTTTGAGATCGGATGTGTTCTTCTCATGGTTGGATCGATCTCCCCATCCAGCAGCGTGTGATTCCTTTCCCATTGCATTGTTTGAGTGCCAATCCGCATGTGGACTTTGAGTATTGAAATAGAGAGTCATGGTTCCTCAACCGCTTCTTCTAGTATTGTCCTACACATTTTGCTGAGAAGTCTACACTTGATTACAAGAATGAATTAGTTTAAGAATATGCTACTTATATTCACTTAAATCTACAAAGAAACAACCAAATGCAATCAAAAGAAGATTTACCTTGAATGGGGTTTGTGACTAGATTAGGATAGTAAAATTAGCAAAAAAGTAGGTTTCATAGTGCCAAAAAAAGGGTCAAAATGGGGATTGAACTGATAGTAATAGGGATAAAATAGGGGATCAAAATCCTCCCACGCTTAACCTAATGCATGCCCTCATGCATTCAACAAAAAGGAGACTCCCAGTTGAAGGAGGCTACTGTCAAAGACTAGCAATCTTGATTAAGACTTTGATCCCTCACCCAATAGGTAGTGAGCACTTTTGGACTTGCAATGCTAGGCCCTTAGTACTCAACTGTTTTGGAGGCTTGTTGCAGGCTGCCTTCCAACGTAGAAGGTACTTATTCTTTTGTACCAGAGCATCATTCTGAACATACAGCTTCATATTGGAATCCCTGACTTGCTGATTTATGTCCTTTACAAAATGAAATAGGACCTTATATTTGTTTGCATATTATCTAAGCTTGGTAATTGTTTTCCACAGCTTCACAAGCCTAGTTTTTAAATTCTCCTCAGCATCCAGTGTATGGCTTTTAGTCGGAGTCTTTGATTTCTGCGTGATACTCCACCTTAGTGATTTTCCTCTATGCTCCTTAGCAGATGATGGATGTCGAGTGCTATTTGTAGTGTTCTTGCTTACTGTTGGTTAAATAGGGGACAAGGCTTCCATATCCAGTGTAATATCCATTGGGATTTGGAGTTTAGTCATGGCAGTGGGCTCCCTTGCTATGGGCGTTTGAGACTGCGGAAGACTGGTCTCGTGGGAGGATGAATCATGGATATGGATGATGCTAGGTCCTTCACCAGTGTTCTATAGGAAAAAGGCCATACTGCGGGTCTGACGGTGACCTTGAACTAAAGTTTCAGCCATAAGAATTGGGAAAGTTTTGGAGAGAAATCAGGGCTTTCGACATTTAGCTTTAGGAGCAGTGCTTTCAGGGTTAAGGGGTGGATTTGCTGGAGACTCTGGGGTGTCACTTTCTGTCATGAGACTGAGATCAGGTCGGGTAGGTTTTGTCTGGTCATACTTCCTTTTCTATAGTGACCTTATGGGACTTTCCACCAGAGTTCTTCGTGTGCCATCCTTCGAGCTACCTGCGGTTGTAGGAGGAGGTGTAGACACTGGAGTAGGGGAATGGGTAGGATCTGATTTAGATGGGGGAATTGCTTCTTCGTTTCTCAAGGATCAGCCTATTGCATGCTGTCTGCCTTTAGTTTGTGTTTCTTGTCCAGGAAATGCCTCTATAAGGAAATCTTCCCATGACTGTTTCCATTTCTTCAGCTCAGAAACCAATAAAATCTTGATCAAACTGTGGTGATATAATGTAGTTTCGAGCTTTTTGCTATGAGACTAAATTCCCTTTTCCATTTTATGCAAGCTTAACCTTAGGAAATAAGGGATATTGAGGTGCCTACATTCTGTGAAATGGACCATGAGCCGAATATGATAGAGAAAAAGAACATCAAACCTCCCTTCATAGGTCACAAAGCATTGCAAAATTGTCAGGAGTGGGTACCATTGCTCCTCCATACAGCTACGAAGCACTTCCTTTGTCCAACTAATGGATATGTAGGTTGGTTTCAGGAACATGGTTCAATTTGGTACCTCTAATTGGCCACCTTTGAAAAATTTGTCACCGTCATTTGGTAGTCCAATTGCCATAATCATTGACTCATCGGTGATCCTGAAGCTGAGTTTTCCAACTTGGAAATTTTTACCATCGAAGCTTTGAGTGAATGCGAGCGCCACCTGATCGTTATATCCTTGGAATTTCTGCAGAAAAGGCATCCAACTTTTCTCTTCCAAACTCGCCTTAGGCATCCAGCTTTTCTCTTCCAAACTCGCCTTACTTCGTTCGTACTTTGGGCTACGTGAGAACTAAAAAAAGGTAGGTTCGTGTATATCTGCTCCCATGGCACCTATGGATTAGCTGCAATTGCTTGCACTGCCTATCTTTGGTTAATTGTCCGCCTAATTCTACAATCAACCACCTTTTTAATTACAGCTAGATGCCTGTTGTGATGATGGATCAGATTAGTGGATTGGCTTCATGATGGTAATCATTCCGCTTTCTCTGATTAGGAGGGTGGGCACTTAAGTGTAGGGTGTGATCTAGGAATGGAATGTGTGAGCACTATTTCTATGAGGTGGCGCGTTACCCTCATGAAGGCACAAGGAATCTTAGAATGAGGTGAGTAGTCATAATAAGGATTAATCGAAGGTGATGGTAAAGATATAACACGCAGGGTGATTATTGCCATGAATTAGGACTGGACAAGTGAAGCGTAGGATATCTGGTCATGATTATCGTAGGATAGATCCCGAGGCATGCTTCAATGATAAACACTTTAACTATCTATTAGTAAAATTCAAGTAAAATAAAAGTGCATACCTCAACCACTTGAATGATTTGTGTCGAGTGTGCGATCCACGTGCTGAAGCAACGCCTCCTGCAATGGTGTGCTGGGCGCCCTAATTTTGGAAGATTAACATGCTATGCCTTGGAAAATAGAGTACTATTTCGAGGAGTCTATTCTTAACTCTGAGCAATATGGTGTTTTTGATCATTCCCCCACTACATGTGAAGACGACCCTGCTTCATCAAAACATACTAACATAAACAAATTAATACATAATGGTTTCGTGTTTATGTTTTGGCATTAGCTGAGGGATTATAGGACCCCAGTTTAAGCAAAATTTTGGGCCCTCTTGTACAATATGAGTTGTATTTCTAGACAGAGTATAGGTCCTGGACCGTTCGTGCACAACATGAAACAAAGGTGATCAGACATAAAACACAGTTATTTGAGTGGGGTCATGTAAAATCAGATTCTGAGATCCTTATGAAAACAACTGAAGTTGGATAGTGAGTAAGGGATATATTGAATGAAATCCTCCCAGAATCTTCAGATTCCATATCATTGACCAAGTTCCTCATTATTTCAGTAAAGGAGACTGCTTTACCAATCCATGGATTTTAACCAGGCCTGGAATGGTCACTGCCTAGGGCATTTCTTTCTTGGGAGCTAGAAATGGCCAGAAAGAGAGCTTCAGGGGGGTTATTTTCCGTAGTTATTCCTTTGGACCCTGAAAAGAATAATTCACAGTCCAGAGGATCCCTATACTACTACTACCTTATTATTTTAACGAGCCTAAAGTGGTTAGTGCTTGAGGAATTCTTATTTAGAGAGTCTGAATTGCCAAAAGTAGACTCCATAGGTTTCCTTTCCATAATCATTTCCTTGAGCCTGCAAAAGAACAATTCTGTACTCAAGGAATCCCTAAAATACTGCTGGTCCATTTCATTTACAAGCCTGGATCAGCCTGTTGGGTCCCTATAATACTAGTGAATACCCCATTACTATTGTAGTTGTACCCCTTATTAATATTGCTGTGCCCCTATTGCCCCCATATTGTTATTACTGTGCCCCATAGAATCCATCTATTGTTATTTTTGTGGCTTTATATTATTATTGTTAGGTCAGTTGGGTTATATTGTGACTCCTTAGACTCCTATATATAGAAAGGAGGTTTTTGTCATTTGAATCATCCAAGAATTGTTCATTTATGTAATGTAAAGGAGGTTTCCCCCTCGAAGAGGCTGAATTCTAAGGCGTTGATCTATCTTTTCTATCTTTTTTGAGCTGGTTGCATAACATTTGGTATCAGAGCTTGGATTCTAGGGTTCGCTGCTCCAAACAGGTCATCGTGGCATTTTCGCTATAACGTTTTTTCTGTGACGTTTCAGA
>APFE030395113.1:44544-82316 GCA_000404065.3 Pinus taeda
AAACTTCCACAGAGGCTTGAAATCCAACATAACTTCCCTGTACGGAGGGGAAACATGGAAAGAGATCTGTCTTCTCGAGATCCTAAGGATAAAAATTGAGAGAAGAGCTGCGGACTTGCAATTTCTGAAACAATGTAGGAACAAAAGAATCATTCCTCCTTATAAATATTTCATCTTTTTTCTATCTTTCTGATTTGTCCTGATGATGGACCCCCTTTGGGGTTTGAAACATCGACAGAATTGAAACTGTGGACAATCCGGATCATGAAGCTACAAAAAACTTCCACAGAGGCTTGAAATCCAACACAACTTCCCTGTACGGAGGGGAAACATGGAAAGAGATCTGTCTTCTCGAGATCCTAAGGATAAAAATTGAGAGAAGAGCTGCGGACTTGCAATTTCTGAAACAATGTAGGAACAAAAGAATCATTCCTCCTTATAAATATTTCATCTTTTTTCTATCTTTCTGATTTGTCCTGATGATGGACCCCCTTTGGGGTTTGAAACATCGACAGAATTGAAACTGTGGACAATCCGGATCATGAAGCTACAAAAAACTTCCACAGAGGCTTGAAATCCAACACAACTTCCCTGTACGGAGGGGAAACATGGAAAGAGATCTGTCTTCTCGAGATCCTAAGGATAAAAATTGAGAGAAGAGCTGCGGACTTGCAATTTCTGAAACAATGTAGGAACAAAAGAATCATTCCTCCTTATAAATATTTCATCTTTTTTCTATCTTTCTGATTTGTCCTGATGATGGACCCCCTTTGGGGTTTGAAACGTCAGCAGAATGAAATTGAAACTGTGGACAATCCAGATCATGAAGCTACAAAAAACTTCCACAGAGGCTTGAAATCCAACAAATTATTTCAATGTTAATATTAGTTAATTTAATATTAATATTAATTAGTTTAATATATATTTTTTTTAAAAAGTTCGGTTGTTATATTAATCTGAAAAAAGTTTCAGGAGATCAGTCTCCTTTGATACATGATATGCCATTGTTTGTCTTGATCAAGGGGTTTACAAAATGGGACTACCTCCTTGATCCTTGCTTTGGTACTTTTGCTACTGCCTAGAACTGAGCTACTATAGATTCTAATAAAAGAGAATAATAAAAAGATGCATCTGCAATACATTTAGTCTATCATTATGTGCTGGATGTGCCTCGCTGTAGATTCCTCTGGCTGATCATCTTTTGCTTCCTGCTTAATGCTAGAAGAGCTGGTGGCAACAATGTTCCTTTTGTCCATCATATACTTGATAATGGATATGGATTCCTCTGCATGAGCATAGCGATTGGTAAGCTGCCTGAACTGCTCTTGAAGGGATGAAGCTTTATGCATAAATAGCTGAATCTCCGCCTTATATTTCTCAGTCATGATGCGGTCTTGTTCATAGATCCTTCGGTTCTGCTCGTCAAGACGCCTGTCATGTTCTTCTAGCCTGGCATCCAGGAGTTTTTGCTTGTCATCTAAAATAGTCTGTTGGGCCCTTATTTCCTCAAGCTTTTCCTGCAGATCAGCACAGTGCAGGCAGTCCTCATTGCGCGCCATGATTAGGGAGTAGGTGAAACTACTGAGGATAGAGGTGCGGTAGGTAAGGGCCTTAGGAGCGATATGAGAAGGGCTGTGAAAGCCGCGTAGATTGATGTAACGGGCAGGAGAGGGGGAGAATCCCATAGATTTCCTGACGGTCCTGCTTGAGAGGAGGGAGGAGTTCTGACAGCGCAAAGTTGAGGAGAGGGTAACAGGAGTTCGGGAGCTGAAATAAATGATGCAGCAGAAGGGGATCGAAAAGGGGGAAGAGGGGAGGGCCGGACGATACTGAGAGGGAGTTAGGAGTGAAAGAGCGGGACGATACTGAGAGGGAGTTAGGAATGAAAGAGCAGGGAAGAGCGCTGAACAATGGGTTTCACTAGCTCTGTTAGAAGAATTCCTGAGAGACACAGATTTCCTGATAGACGGAGGGGGAGTTCCAGATAAGCGGGGGGTGAAGGAGGAGTACTGGATATCAGAGGATCGGGTACTGGAGTAAATGATGTAACAGAAGGAGATTGAGAAGGGGGAAGAGGGATGAGCGGGACGAAGCTGAGAAGGGGGTGGGAATGAAGGAACAGGGGAATTTACTGGAAGGAGAGCGATTTCAATAGCTCTGGCTGCAGAGTTCCTGATTGACAGATAATTCCTGATAAACACAAATGCGTTGGTTAGTGCGAAATAGCTTAGAAATTGATGAAGAGTTACCAGAATGGAGCTTCACTAGTCACTCCAAGTGAGCTCACTCATCCCCAGTCGAGGATTCCTCACTTCACCTTTGTCGCCGAGAGATTGATGAGTGCTGCTTTGGGGGCAAAGCGACGGATTTATAGGATGAGGCAGGCTGTAGTCGGGGTCCCAAGAGTTATCTAGGTTCACGAGCAGGATGCTGGTCTGAATCAAATCCTTCAGAAGATCGTCCATCGTTGATCCTGCTCTATAAATGCCGGCGCTGAGTTGATTACTGGTGCTTGTGATCGAGTGTATACTGTTGTCTAAAGTCGGACGAGCCTGCTTTGATGTGCTGGGGTTGCAGAAGAGCGTCCTGTTTCTGAAGTGTCCTTTCCCATCGCACGCTTGATTGACCAAGCACTACGAGACTATGCGTTGAAGATGTTGCTTCATGGTATTGGGTGAAGACTGTCGGCTGCGTTACACCTTAACGCTCCTGCCATTCTTCCAACAACATTGTTCGCTTTTTTGTCTGCCTGTTTATTAAGTGTGTGGAGGATATGATAAAACTGGATATCTTCAAAGTTTTTTAGGAGGAGCTTAATACGATCTATATGTTGCTGGAGGTTGCAGTTGGGGGATCTCTGCTTATGGTTCATAAGACGAATTATGATGGCAGAATCCCTGAGAGCTATGGCCTTTTTGATCCCCTGATTTTTTAGCTGAAGTAATCCTCGGTATAAGGCTAGTGCCTCTGCGTTGTTATTAGTTTTTTCTCCCAGGCTCCATTCATAACTGCAAATATTGTCCCCTGCCTCGTTTAAAATTACTCCTCCCGCTCCTTCTTGGCTTGGTTTCGATTTAGATGCTCCATCAAATTGAAGTGTTGTGCAATTGTTGCTCTGAATCCACCTCTTAAATTCTTGAGTTGGGAGTCTGATTTCCCAATCCTTTGTTTGAGTGTACTATGAACTGTCTTTCTTTTGATTCCCTTGATTTTGTCCTGGACGTTCCAAGATGTAGCTAATGATAAACCTTTCCTCCACTGTATAATCCTTTGCCTGTATTTTCCCATTGTGTTTTGCTGCTATTGCCTCCTGTGCTAAGATGTGAGCTTTGCTGCATGTTGTTCGAACATTGGTCTCTTTGTTTTGGAAAATTTTCTTGTTCCTTGATAACCAAATTCTCCACAACAAGGAGTGAGGAATGGTATTCCAGATTCTTTTAACAAGCCTGCTCCTTTTTTCCTTCCATGGACAATTTCTTTTCCATTCGTACATTGTCTCAGCAATGTTTTGCTGAGGTTGCCAGTCGATGTTGCCCAATGAAGACATTTTGGTCCAGCATCTTTTGGCAAAGGGACAGTCTATGAACAAGTGTTGCATTGTCTCCTCCGCTGAGCAGCAGTTGGGACATATGGATGGACCGTTGATCCCTCTCTTGATTAAATTCTCCGCTGTGAGGACTTTTCCTTTTAGTAACAGCCATGTGAAAAACTTAATTTTTGGGATGGCCTCTGATTTCCAGATTATTCTACAATGATTCCAAATAGGAATCTGATATGTGTTATTGCAGATATGTTGATGCCCTGACTTGATGGAGTAATTTGAGCCTGTGGGATCCCAACGAAGTCCATTTGCTGCTTCTTCTTTGATTGGGACTCTGTTGTGAAGATTTGCTTTAAGAGCGGTGTAGCTCGCTTCCAAGGTGGTTGGGATACCCGGGAATTCCCAATTTGTCCAGGCATGGGTGTCTGGGTCCCATTTCGAGATTTGTCCGAGTCTGTAGATGCCTTTGCTGTTGAGATAGTGGATAATTGGAAGGACTTCTTCGATAGTGTTGAGAGGTTGGAGTCCCATTATCTTATCAGTGGCGAAGTTAATGCTGTCCCCTCCTCCAGGGATTTTTGAAGTGTTTTGCTTGAAGAAAGGGATTGCTTTCTTGCAGAGGTGCCAAATTTTGGAGGAGTCCCTATTGGGGATGCCATCTTCTAGGAGCCTTTGTCTTGTTCCATTGAGATATTTGCTTTCTATAACTTGCTTCCACCATGTTGTTGGTCCATTGATTAGCCTCCAAGCCATTTTAATCCCAAATGCTAAATTGAGGATTTTAGGAGCTCTTATTCAAAGGCCTCCTCTATCCTGTGATTGGATTACATTTTTCCAATTGACTAAGTTAAATCTATTCTTTTCTTTTTTTCCTCCTCGCCATAGGAAGTTTCGGAGGGCAACTTCCAGTTTATGGTGGAAAACAGCAGGGGCTTGGTAAAGAGAAAATCTATAGAGGGGCAAGGAATTAATTCCTGATTTGAGCAAAATTAATCTGCCTGCCGGGTTGAGCCAATGTGTTCCCCATTGCTAGACTTTCCTTTTGAATTTGTCAATTATTTCATTCCATGTCTATGCTTTTAGAGGTCTCAGGCTCACCGGCATCCCAAGGTAGGAGAAATGGTCCCATTTTGCTTTGTATGTAACTCCAAAGATGTTGGCAATGTTGTGAGTTGTTTGGTTGGAAATGTTCCAGCCATAGACGCAGCTTTTGTGAAAGTTAAAAGCTCCCCCTGAGTAATCCATGTATTGATCAAGGAGGGTTTTGAATTGCCTTGCTATGGTGGTAGAGGCCCCTCCAATTAAAAGAGTGTCATCAGAAAATTGGGAGTGGTTTATATTCTTGACTCCATTCCCAAATTTAATGCCTGTTATGAGGCCAACTCTTCGATTGTGATCCAAGGCTTTGCTGAAGGATTTAGCCATAAGAATAAAAATGTAGGGGGATAGAGGACAACCTTGCCTTAGTCCTCTGGAGGATTGGAAGGCTTCACAGGGGTGACCATTAATCAGAGGTGATATCCAGGGTCCTGATATACAAGCAGCTATGGTGTTGATGAAAGAGGAATTGAAGCCCATTTTTTTTAAAACAACAAATAAGAAGGAGTGCCTTACCCGGTCAAAAGCATTGGCCAAGTCGAGCTTGAGAACAAATCCTTTCTCTTGTCTTGTAGTGCTGGAATGGATGGCTTCTTGGACCAAGGTGATGGAGTCGTGAATTTTCCTGTTAGACATAAAGCCACCTTGATTTTCAGATATCAAGGATGGGAGGAGGGGCTGGAGTCTCATGGCTAGGATTTTCGTGAAGATCTTGTATGAAGTGTTGCACAAGGAAATTGGCCGAAACCTGGAGAAAGAGGTGGGTCGGTTTTCTTTGGGAATGAGGGCAAGGAAGGTAGAGTTGGAAAAGCCTCCCATCTTCCCTTTTCTTTGTATTCCCCTCAGCATTTTTGTGAGGTCTTTTTTTATCAGCTGCCAATGATCCCTGTAAAAGTTGATGGGGAAACCATCTGGCCCAGGTGACTTGTCCGGCTGCAAGTTCTAGATTTCCTTCCTAATCTCTTCCTCTTCGATGTCTTGGTTTAGGCTTTCATTTGTTTCCTGAGTTATGCCTTTGGGGAGATATTGCAGCAGGTCAGAGTAATCTATTTCTCCTTGGTTTTCAGTAAGAAGGCTCCTAAAGTGAGAGGAGGCCGCCCTCTTGATGTCTTCTTGCTTGTTGTAGTGATTGCCTTCACCGTCATTTATGGCACTAACATTGTTCCTTGTCTGTCTAGCTGTAGCTTGCTTGTGGAAGTATGCTGTATTTTTGTCTCCTTCTTTCAGCCATAGCTGTCGCGATTTGGTCCTCCATTTTATCTCTTCTTCTCTGCTGATGTGCATGAGTTGTCCCTGAATTTCCCATTCTTTGTTTTTGAGATGTTGGGAGAGACCTTGTTCTTCTATTTGATTCTGAACTTCCTCCAAGTCTTGTTTAATTTTAATTTTTAATTTTTCAGGCTCTTGATAGCTGGTTTTTGCCCATTCTTTAAGCGCTCTTCTTGTGCTTCTGATTTTAGTTTCCCAGATATGGCTGGGAGAGCCTTCGACATGCTGTTTCCAGGTGGCCTCTATGATTGCTTCAACTGAGGAGTTGTGTCTCCATAGCGGGTTGTATTTGAATGGGATTGGCCCTAGATGGAGATGGGGTTCCAGCGTGAGGAGAATGGGGTAGTGATCAGAAGCTGTGGAGTTGAGGATATTGGTATGTCCAGCTGCAAAGGTAGAGAGAAGGGAGATATTGACCAGAAATCTGTCCAAGCGTTCCATAATGTTGCCTGGCCCCAGCCTACGATTACTCCAAGTGTATTTCTGGTTTTTTGGAATGATGTCCACCATTTCATGCTCTTGCATTATTTCCTCTAACTGACTTCTGAAGGGATCATGCATAAAGTTGCCTCCTTTTTTTGCATTTGCATGGAGGATTAAGTTGAGGTCTCCAGCTATTATGATGTTTGATGTTTGTTCTCTATCTATACTTTCTTTTAATTCCTTCCAGCACAACTCCTTTTCTCTGTAATTATTGGGGATGTAGACATTGTATATGGTGATTTCACAATTTTCATCGTTGCTGTTCATATTGGTTCTTATCCAATTTTGGTTGTATATTGTTGTATCGTAGTCCCAATGTTGGCTGTTCCACATAGTTACTACTCCTCCTGATGCTCCTCTGGAGCTGCTAATAGCGCCTGAGAAGTGTCTTTGGCCGTCTATGATTTTCTGCATCTCATATTGGTTTTGTTTGGTTTCTTGTAATAACAGAATTTCAGGTCTTTCGTTATGAAGAAGATCTCTTAAGGCAGTTATTTTGGAGGGGTGCGCCAGGCCCCTGCTATTCCAAGAAAGAATTTTCATCATGGGATGTTCGAGCGGGGAGGTGCTCGCCTCTCAAAGTCTTTTCCTACTGCTTCCTTTTCCTGATGTCCTGTCATGAAGGATTCCATAGGGGTTTGAAATCCAAGGGCAATATCCTTTTGAGTGCTTTCTTCTCGATGCTGCTTAGCAGATTTCCTACTTGGACCAGGCTTCTTGTGGAGATCGATTGAGGTGCCAATTTCTTTGGAGGAACTTCTGGTAGTTATGGGGGGGGGAGCCTCTATGGAGGGT
Source organism: Pinus taeda (assembly GCA_000404065.3). Taxonomy (NCBI): domain Eukaryota; kingdom Viridiplantae; phylum Streptophyta; class Pinopsida; order Pinales; family Pinaceae; genus Pinus; species Pinus taeda. The sequence goes on from APFE030395113.1 coordinate 51,731, forward strand.
TGGGAGAGTATCGAGGAGATCAATGGAGGATCAGACAGATCTGTAGGAGGTTGATCAGACAGAGGGTCTTCTGATGTGAGAATCAAGAAGGGGTTGGAGGTTGATGGAGGAGGCGGATCTTGAGATGGGCCTGAGGGGTTAGAAGAGGGGGAGTTGGGACGCTGAGAAGATGGACCAGGTATATCAGAGAATGATTCAGGTTTAGATGGAGGGGCTGCTTTTTTTTTTTTTTACAGTCTCCCATTGGCCTCCTTGATCTTCAGTTTCAAGATTAGTTACTTTAGTACATCTATTGGCAAAATTCCCATATTCATGACATACCTTGCATTTGAAGGGAATCTACTCATAGTCCAGCTGTTGTATGTAGCTCCAGTCATCCACCTTGAGCTTGATGGCTTCCGACAATCCTTTTCCGAGGTCCACTTCCACACAGATCCTTGCGCATGCCTGCATGTTATCCTTTGGTTCGCTTCTGTCGATGTATTTCCCAACCGCGTTTCCGATTACTTTAACCGAGTCATCTCCCCAGCAATGCAAGGGCAGATGAGGAAGACGGACCCATACTGGGACTGCATTTGGGATGTCCAGTTCTGGATCGAAATCTGGGGTCCATTTGTTTAGGTAAAGTCCTCGAGAATCCATGAAGTAGGGGCCATTTCTGAATATAAGATCCTTATCTGCTATAGCTTCGAAATGAAAGGTGTAATAGCCTTTGCCACAGAAACGTATTGAGATTTTCCCTTGGGTTTTATCAGCCCAGTTTCTCTCCACCCATCTTTGCACTGTTCTTGGTGAGGGCCATAGTCCCGTAAATTGTCCTATGAGTCCTTTTTCTGCTAGAGATAGTGCTGCCATTCAAGGAAGGGATGGAGGCAGTTGGACTTCCTGGAGAATATCTAGTTTCTTGACAAATTTTGATGTTGCTGGTTTGGGGCGAAGTGGGGGAAGGGACTTTACCAGATCTGAGAAGGCTTTCTCAGAATCCCCCAAGGATGGATCTGGTTGGGCCATGGCTGTGGCCAAGGCCTAGAATGGGCAGGCCTCAAGGCCGAGGCCGAGGAAGCCGACGCTGTCTCTGCTGCTCTCCTAGGTCGCGCTCCCGCTGCTGCTCACGCGCATCTTCAACAAATATATCTTAATTAGTTTAATATTAATATTGATTGATTTAATACATTTATTAAAACAATTAATTAATATATTATTTATTATTATCATTAATAAATTTTTTTAATCAAATCATTACAATTTTTAAAAATTTCTCTAATCCTTAAAAATACTAATTTATATATAGATTTACATTTCTCAAACAAAAATAAACAAATTAATAAGGTAAAATAAAAATTAATATATTAACATATGTTAAAAATTTAATCATTATTATCACTCACCTGTTAAAAATTAATATATAAAAACTCAACAAATAAATAAATGAATAATTAATTAAATTAATTAAAATTATTCATTCAAGCCGACCTCTGCTTATCAAAAAACGTTTTCACATCATTATTTATTTCCTTCTAAGCAGCTCTTCTTCTATCATCATTCATAAGTCCTGATGATGGATCCCAGTTGGGATTTGAAACGTTGGCATAAAAATGTTCATACTGTGGGTTCTCTGGTAACTGATTCAAAAGTAGGAGTCTTACCATACCAAAGTTCATGTGGAGTTTGAGTGCTATTTACTCGGACATTTGCTTGGTTGAGAATAGTTATGGCGGCAAATGCAGCTTCACCCCAGAAGGTTACAGGAGTTCTACATTCATCTAGCATGGCTTGAGCCATTTGTTGAAAAATTCTGTTCATTCTTTCTACCACTCCATTTTGCTGAAGAGTCCTTGCAGTGGAGAATTGCCTTTTTATTCCATGTTTTTCACAAAAGTCAAAGAATTCATCCGAGGTAAATTACCCTCGATTAGATCTGAGACATTTGATTTTTCAATTTGATTCATTTTCAACCAAAGCTTTGAAGGCTTGGAACTTTTCAAATGCTTCATCTTTATGATTTAGCATACCTATCCAACACATTCTAGAAAAATCATCAATGAACAAAATAAATTTTTCTTCACCATGAGGTGATTTTTTCATTGATGGTCCACATAAATCAGTATGGACAAGTTCAAGAGGCTTACTAGCTGACCCTTCTTTTTCAATGAAGTGAGCTATGGTTTGCTTACTGATTTGACGTGGTTTGCATATTGTATTTTCAGGGATGCTAATATCTGGAAGATCACGAACAAACTTGAATCTGCATGCTTTTCTTATTTGAGAAAAGCTTAAATGTCCCAATCTTCTATGCCATAGCCAATTTTCATCATTTTTGCTTAGATAACACTGTTGTTTTCCTCCCTTGAGTATGTATAAGTTGTTTGGAGTGCTTGTACCTTTGATAATGGTCTCCCTTGTATCAAGCTCGCGAACAACACATCCATTTGATCGAAACACCAATTCATTTCCTTCATCACACATTTGACTGACACTCAACAGGTTATGATTTAAACCGTCTACATACATAACATTTCCAGCTTTAACCTTTTCTTTCAAGAAAACAGATCTTTTACCTTTTATGACAGCTGGAGTGTCGTTTCCAAATGAGACATTATTTTCCTTTTCTAAGGCATTATATGAGTGAAGTTTTTCTTTGTCACCTGTCGTGTGTTTTGAGCATCCACTGTCGATGTACCACTGATTTTCTTGTCCTTCTGCATACAAGGCTATACCACATCTTTCTTTTTGAGATTCTTTCCTTCTCCATATCTTGGGATTTAATGGAGTTTGATCCTTTTGAGATGTTTGCCGAAATTTTCTCCTGCATTTAGATTCTTCATGACCAAAGTTGCTACAGATTGAGCATTCTATTTCATTTTCAAGAAGAGAAAAGTTATTATAAGAACTTTTCTTGACCCCTGTTACATTCCTTTGATTTCGTGCTTCTCTAGTCATGTTGGTTTTATAAGCAACACATTGAGTAACTTTGTGTCCAAAATTATGACATGAAAAACATTTCCCATTAAAGAAGTTCCTGTGACTATCGAATCTATTGACCTGGTGATTGTAGTTTCTATTGATATTCATCTTTGGAGCAAATTGAGTATGATTTACCTGAGGTTGGTTGTGGCTTCTATTCATCTTTGGAATAAATTGAGTCTAATTTACCTGGTGATCTACTTTATGCCTTTGCTAACGTTTGTCATACTGTTCACTGGTCTTTGCTACATCAAGAGAGCTTTTAGTTGAGGTTGACAACTTCAGTGATTGAGATGCTTCTTTATTATATCCAAGACCTGTCTTTATCAAAGGAGAATGCTGCACTTTGATAATTTCATTTAAGGTTTCTCATCCTTTAGCAAATCTAAGATTGAGAGATTTTGTTTTCTCAAGATCCTTTCTTAGACCCACAATTTCACATTCTAATTTTTCATTGTGTTTTTCTTTTTCAGCAAGTTGTTATGTCAAGGTATCTATAATCATATTCTAAATAAATTTTGAGTTTAGAGATTTCTTCATGAAGGTCATCTTCTTTTAAAGCCCAAAAATTATCATTGTCATAAGCCATTAGAAGTCTACAGTCATTACTATTTTCATCTTCATCACTATTTGATAAACCATCTCTATCTTCACGAGTATAGCAACTCCTTTTATTTACAACTTGTTTTATATTCCATTTTGCATATTCCTTCCCTTTTTCATATTTATCTTTATAAGGACATTTGGCAGCATAATGACCGACTCTGCCACAGGCAAAGCATTTGAATGGTAGCTTACCTTTAAATCTTCCGGAACACCATTGAAGCTTCTTGACAAAGTTTACCTCACCTTCTTCTTCTGAAATATGTCTTGATTCATTTTGTTCTTCCTTTCCTTTTGCTAAAGCTTTAAATGCAGCTTCTCTCATATCCAATGGACCTCCTTTTCTCATCTCAAAGGCAGTAAAGATTCCGCGAAGCTGTATCATAGTGATAGTTTGCAGATCCTATTTTTCTTCTATGGAAGACACTTTTGATTCAAATTTAGCAGGAAATGATCTCAAAACTTTCACAAATAAGGTAACTTCCTTTATATCTTCACCCAGATTCTTCGTACAATTAATAACCTTACCTATATGTAAGAAGTAACTAGCTATACTTTCATCATTGTGCATCTTAAGAGTTTCATACTAAATTATGAAAGTTTAAAGTTTAGCACGTTTTACCTGAGAGTCTCCTTCGTACCTCAGAATGATTTTGTCCCATATTTCTTTGGCTGATTTGAGCTCCATGACTTTGACAAACTCTGATTGTGACAAACTTTCCAATAAAGTATTGACAGCCCTGGCATTGGTTTCATATTGCTTTTTACCTACCATATTTGTAGGAATTGCTTTTGGAAATGTATATCCTCCTTCTGAAATTTCCCAAACATCCATTCCAAGTGATTTTATATAGGGTGTGGTTCTTATTTTCCAATAAAAAAAGTTGCTCCCATCAAAGATTGGCAGTTTGATGGATCCCACGATTTCTTGATTACTCATGATGATGGATCTCCCTTCAAGCGATCAAACTTCTTTTGAAGGAATTGCTCTGATACCAATTGTTGGAAATAATACTGTGAGGAATCAATATTATCAGATCAATAATTTTATTTCCCAAACAGATTTATATACACTACTTCAACTAAATGAACTAGTGTGTACATGAGACTATACTTAAAGCAACCAACGTATATGCAGAGAACTTTTGATTTAGCCAATTTATCATGCATTGAACTTTAACTAGTATATCAAAGATTTATTAGATAGTGCAGTAAAAGCATAATAAAGCATCACACATAAAGAACACACATGAACACCAAGATATAAGGTGGAAACCCAATGTGGGTAAAAGCCGTCTGCTGCTGTCATCTCTGTCTTCTTTTAATAATAAGAAAATCTGTTTATAATTTTGTACTCGTGCAGACTCATACCAGTATGCAGGCTTCTACCTGCAGAAGGTTACAACCTTCTCTCATTCTCCAACTTCTACTGGAAGGGAGCTACAACCCCCTAGCTCTTGTACTAGCCGATATGTTTACTAGTACGTAGGCGGTGACCTACAAAAGGCTACGACTTTCTTTCTTGCTCCAAGGACCATGTTTCATAAATTTTCAAACTGGATCCATCAACAACATCATAACTGCAATACAATCATCAAATACATCTGCATCAATGAATCGCTGAAGCCCAATCATCACTTTTTGAATAAACCACAGCTGAATCAATCAATCACTTTGACAACCCATCGTCACTGTAGCAAATCACAATCAATCTAATCATTCAGAATACTGTCACCAAAATACAGTCACCAGAGCCCAAAGTAGAACCCAAAACTCTGCAATAGTAAACAGAAACAACTAAAACATACTTCATAAGGTATACCCTACTTCCATGTGTTGAACCAGTGTGTATACACGCTTTTATCAAATCCAACCAGGGTACACATCTGCAAGTATTAATTCATAATTATGCAGCTATTCTGAACTTCAGTTATACCCAAATCATAATATTTACAGAATAACACATGCGTTAATATTCAGATCTAGACTATATATGATCAAACCACATAATGATAATTGATTTCAAGTCTTAAGATCCCGATCCATCATTAGATCTTATCCCTCATCAACCACTAAGGTTCATCCTTGGTTCAAATCAAGCACAACACCATAAGCCAATAACCTACATACTAGATCTCACACTTCATCAGATATTCCATACTTGCATACTTGGCCTAATGATCTTCTCCTCCTTATATAGTTTTAGGCCTTTCTCAATACCATGGACCAAAACCACTTAAGACCAATACCTTGGACCAAATACCTAGGGTCAATACCTCGGACAAAATACCTTGGACCAATACCTTGGACAAAATACCTTGGACCAGCACCTTGGATCAAAATACCTTGGACCAAATACCTTGGACCAAAAACTTAGTTTTCCAAGATATACGCGCTTTTCCTTGTGTGAAAGTGTGTGTGTACGTATACGTTACTTGTTTTCAGTGAACCTGCGTGTATACGCAACTTGGTTAAGGTGAACCTGTGTATACATCTCTTTCTTCATTTTTTGTAGTCTGATCTGTAATTCTTTGCTGTTGACATGCTATACTGTGATCTTTCATCTAAGTGAGTTGCCATCAAGGACAACACCTATATCATAATGCCAACAAACTTGGTCAATAAAAGGCAATGGAAAATAATCGTGCAGCGTGGCCTTGTTTAATTCTTTGTAATTGACGCAGATCCACCGTTTTCCATTCTTGTTTGGGACTACTACTAGAGTTGATACCCACTTGCTATCAGAAATGGGGTAAGCCAAAAGTTTCTGAAGCTCTTCTTTAATGATATCCTTCTATGTTGGGTTCATTTGACTTTGCAGCTGCCAAACAGACCTTCTCATTTCTTTGTTTGTGTAAATATGATGGATGCAAGTGTCTGGATGTATACCTCTCATATCCAAGTAATCCCATGCGAATGCTTCGGTTTTTTCTCGAACCTTTCTCATCAACTACTAATTTTGTTTTGCAGTTAATACTGTGCCAATATGTAGAATTTCCCCTTCAAATATTTCCACAGGTTTTGTGGTGAGCCCCTGGATCCCTTCCATGGCTGCAAATGAGGAGAAGATGGCTGGATGGTAGGTTCCCTGAAAATCATCACTAAACACATGTTGATAACCATTAAATGAGATGGGATAATTGATGTAAGAACTATCAGCTAGAAACTGCTGCAAAGCATGCTCATTAGAGTGTTCCTGGAGACCTCTAGACTAATCTAATGTTAATAATGGAAACATGTAGTCTTCATATCCATAACGATTTTTGAGCCATACTAGTACTTCAATTTCTGTTTGAGCAGGTGGAAAGATGGACAATGTTTGATTGCAAGAACCATTTGAAATAATCATTTCCCCATTTCTGCATTCGATGATGGCATCTACAGTTTCCAGCCATGGCCTTCCTAGGACCACGGGGTGTCCGGGTCTAGAGGTTTTTGGAGAAATGACTACAAAGTATATAGGATTGCTAAGAGGAAATAGTGACTACTATATCTTCCAAGGATCCTATTGGTTTGACAATGGATTTATCTGCCATCTCTAAAAGGATAGGGGTGGTTTTCAGCCCAGGTAGCTATAGTGATGTCATTGTTTCATAAGTCATTGCATTTATTGCAGCCCCTAAATCTACAAGAGTATTTGGTAGAAGCACTCCATTTATTTCGATAGTGACGATAGGGTTCCCAAAGTCACTGTATTTGGCAGGCATATCTGAAATCATCGTGGATATTTGACTCATAATTTTGACATTCTAGTTTTTATTCCCTTTCCTCTCTGGCTTCTTGATGCAGAGAGCCTTGACAATTTTAGTGTATATAGGGATGTCTTGGATTGGTTGTAAAAGTGGAATTTTAATACAAACATTTCTAAGCTCATTTTCCAGGTCATATTCAAGTGGGACCTCTTCTTTCCTTACTATTAGTCTCTTCGGGTATGGTGGTTCAGTTAAATATTTTTCCGTTGTTTGTTGGTTTTCATTTTGTGAATGTTTTTTGGATGACAATGAGGGCACCTCTTCTTGATAACCATAGTCGATTTCCCTTTATTCACTATTTTTCCTAATCGCAACTAGATTTCGTTCATAGGAATGGTCGTGATCATGTATGTAGGAAAGGGATGGATATCTATGTTTTGCACAGGTTAAGGTGTCTTGTTGTGATTTAGGTTAGGTACGGGTTGTGTAGGCAGCTGCGTAGGTCGTGGTGGGTTTATATTAGCTCCTACCTATGGGGGGGTGGGGGTGCATTAGTAAGTGTAGGTAATAACTGATGTATAGGAGGTGTTGTGTTGGCAGGCACTAGTAATAATTGATGCAGAGGAGGTGGTAGCTGTGTAGGTTGTTGATACATGTTAGGGTTATATGCCTACTGATAAGTTTGCATGGATGGATTATATGAAGTGCTTGACATATTTGGATAAGGCATGTAGAATTGGGGTTGATAGTTGGTAACACAAGAACTTGTTCTCCAATTATGGTTCCAAGCAGTACCTTGTGGTTGTTAAGCAACCCAAGGGGGGTAGGATGCAAGAAAGGTCCAAGGCTAGGTTTGGCTATATCCTTGAAAATTCGAGTTTGGAAACGAACTCTGACACTGACCTTTTCAGGTGGGTCTTTTGGCTGTTTGAGCTTGGTCAAGGGTTTCGGTATTGCCTTTGTAAATGGCCTGTAGATGGGGAAGTGATGGGAACTTCTCGGTTGGGTGCTCTAGAGTGTAGATCCCACAGAATTCTATGGAATTCAGAGGACATTCCCTCTCTACATGTTTACGCCTACACTTGGACAAAAGATTGCCATGGTTGCCTTTTTAGCCTCATGCTTTTGGTTGATTTTCATGGTGTCATGTTGGTCACTGATTGTATTCAAGATGTCAATTTTGAAATTATCTAATAGGTTCCCTAGCTCAACTCTCGTGACAACATTAGCTGTAGTCTTCTTTTGCACATAGTCTCAAGAATTGTCTCGAAGTTCATGAAGCTTTTTACCTACTTTAGCTTGGCTTCTAGAATAGGTATGAAAAAGGTCAATGATTTTAGCAAAGGATTTCTTGTAAATGTCCCCACCACTAAGCAAGTTCAATATTTCTTTGCAATCGTCTCTTAGCCCTTTTAGGAACACAGTTCTGATGATTTTTTGGTCTAGGGCGCTTCCACGGGATTTATGAAAGTTGTACATGAATGTCTTAAGATACTCTTCTAGGTTTTCGTCTTCAGTTTGCTGCATCCTAATGATATCACTGATGTCCCTACTCTTACAAAAATCTTGATATTTTTTAAGAAAATTTGACATCATGTCATCCCATGTGTATATGGTATGCTACCCTAAACTCATGAACCACCTAAGGGCCGCATCTTTTAATGTGGCGGGAAACAATTTGAGTTTATGTGTATCTTCATAATAATTATAACTACAACATAAAATATTGAATTCAAAGAGAAAAGCATCGGGATCTTCAGATGATTTACTATAGAATAGTGGTAGAGATGCCATCAGAATGTTCTTCATGTTGATGTCATGAGTCACATCCATGATAGGGAACCCAAAAGTGACTTCTTCTTCTTCTTGGTTTCCTCCAAACAGGTTAACATTCTGTCTAGGGCCTTCCCCTTCTTCATGGTGTTCGTCATGGTTTTTGTCCTCACCATCTACATGTTCCATATTTGTGAGAGCTACCCGCTGGGGTTTGCTTATTATGTGGTGGACCGGGGGTATTGGAATATGATATATGTTGGTGGACTTCTCATCCAAGGGGTTTGGTTGTTCTACTAGTTCTTCTACAGGGTTATAAAAAACAACCTGTTGAACGATCCTTCCTTCTTGGTCAAAGAATTCCTGATCTGAAACCACGTTGGCATCAAAACTTCCTCCTTCTTGTCTTAGATCTGCATATCGAGTAGCAGTGGTTAAAATAGGTATATTGACTGATCCAAAAGTTGTAGGAAATTTAGAATTTGAAATAAATCTACCTTTACTGTCCCTAGGTCTACCTGTACTTCTATGCCTAAAGATAAAGGAAAATGGAAATCAAGAACAAGCAGTGATCGGTTAGACTTTGGAGCAACCCCAACAAAAGTGGATGCATGGCTCTTCACTCACATCTTATCATACTCTCTCCGCTCTCTGACAATCCTACAAGATCTTGAAACTCTGATAATGATGATTACCTGAATAAGAAATGACAGCTTCTCCATCAACGACGCCAAAATGTTGAGAGATTTAAATGATCAGATTAAATCCCTTAATATTAATTGTCAACTTGGTGTCTGTAAACACGAATTTCCTTGCGCTCTCTTGTTTAGGGCTAGGTCAAAGTTTGATGATTTCCTTTTTATAATTTATGGAATGATAACTATTTGTAAATCAAATCATCTATTTGTCAAGAGAAAATGCAACAATCAAATTTAATCTAAAACCTTTACAAATTCCAGTATTCAAATCTGTACTCAACTATGTATCTCTAGAAAATAGACTTTTATCCACACCAAATAGTATCAATCAAATCTCTGAATGTTGGTACTAGACTTCCTATGTGAAAAACCACTCAATCATTCCTCAACAAACATCCTATGATAATAGCAGTTCTTACTCGAAATAATCAAACAACCTATACTAATAACTACCCAACTGATTAAATTCTTGATTGTAAATAACAATTCATTCCTGAAGCAATTTATAACCATCCAGCTTGTAAGCAAATGAGTAGTCTATCCTAGCAGCACTTTGATAAAACAATCATTCTATACTTAATGTTTCCTTATCAAGACTCATGAGTTAAGTACTAATTTGGAGGATTTACTCTGTCTTACTCTATCACTTACTTATTATCCCATCTTCAAATCAACTGCTTACAGGATTAGATTAATGAAAGCAATATTAACGCTGATTTTGCTTAACACATAACTATGTCATCACACAAATTCAAGGAACTGTACTTAAATATTTTCTGGGATCACACCAATCCTAACTTATGAATATCCTTACTCACAACCAATATGCTGTTGCAAATTTAAGAAATGATTTAACTACACAGTGGATAACCAGAACCTTATGAACCAAGAAAAGATCAATCATTCAAATGAGACTAATTATTGCACAAAAATAGGGTAGAGCAATTGTTTCAGTCGGCTAATGAAATTGGCAGTTGCATGAACAGGGGAGGTAAAATAAAGAATTGGTATTCAGTATCTAATCACACACAAATTGTTCCTACAATGTTTTGTTACCAACCCACAACACATTGACCCTATAGTTTGTTGAATGAGATGAAACGAAATTAATTCCAATCAATCATTTGTACAAATAATGTGATTTCCTACCTTGGTCATTAATTCAATTCATTTCAACCAAATATTTTATAACATTTTGAACAGTCAATGCAACATTCACCTATTTTGGGTTGCCTACTCCATGCTATAGTTCAGTCAAGGGATTGATTCGAATTGGTCTTCCTAGAGAAACAGAGGTAGGTTTGGCCGATAAATCGAGCTTGTCTTTAATCAATTAAGATGGTGTTAAAGAATTTGAAGACTTATTCTAGCGTTGTCCACAGGTACTGATTCCATCTACTCAGCAAGCGATGATACGATGTGTCTAAGATGAGAGTAAGTCAAGGTAATGGTACAACTCTGGTTTGGAAGGCACACAAAGTTCATGCCAAAATATAATTGCCATTGTGTCAATAACAAGCACCTCGCAATCATTCACACACCTATATTCAGTAATCAATCAAACAATACAGCGCAATTAAACTGACTGATAATGGAAAAGGAAACTAACTGCACTAATTTCACATTGACATTGTCAATGGAAAATACAGAGATAACCTAGATGGGTGGGCCCAAGCACACCTAGGGGATTTTAAACTTATAGTAACGAAACAGTTGCAATCATAGTTAAAACATGAGCATCAACTTTCCATTCAACACATTCCACTGGAATTCAGAGCAAGAGCATCATAACGGACTTCTACTAGAACTTAAATCAAGATTACACAACAAAATATTTCAAAGGTTCAACATTCTCCTGGCATATTACGTTCCTGCCTTTTATAGGCATTTGATTACAGTTAGACTTTAAACTTAAAAATAACAATTCATAACAGTTGAACAATATTATTCCTTCAAAACAAGTTGGTTTGAACTGCTGGCTCGAATTGATGAACAATCTCGTAACCAAACCCCAACTTAGTGTATGTTATATCGAAAGGAAGGGGAGTGAAGATTTTGAGATCAGATGCGTTTTTCTCATGGTTGGCTCGATCTCCCCATCCAACAACGTGTGATTCCTTGCCCATTGCATTGTTTGAGTGCCAATCTGCATGTGGACTTTGAGTACTGAAATAGAGAATCATGGTTCCTCAACCGCTTCTTCTAGTATTGTCCTGCACATTTTGCTGAGAAGTCTACACTCAATTACAAGAATGAGTTAGTTTAAGAATATGCTACTTATATTCACTTAAATCTACCAACAAACAACCAAATGCAATCAAAAGAAGATTTACCTCAAATGGGGATTGGGACTAGATTAGGATAGTAAACTTAGTAAAGAAGTAGGTTTCATAGTGCCAAAAAAAAGGTCAAAATGGGGATTGAACTGATAGTAATAGGGACAAAATAGGGGATCAACAATTATTTTTATGATCCTTGAGATTTTTGGACTCATAAATTATTACATGACCATATTGCATAAAAAGACCTCCCAAACCTTCTTTACAAGCATTCGTGCACACAACAAACTCTTTATTGGGATCAATTAATTCCAGGATAGGAGTTGCAGTTAATAGTTTCTTCAGTTTCTCAAAAATGTCTTGACACTTTTGATTCCATTCAAATTTTATCCTCTTCTTTTGTAAAGTAGTAATAAGATATGCTATCTTAGAAAAACCTTCTATAAACCTTTTGTAGTAACCTGTAATCCCCATAAATGACCTCACATCAACTACATCTTTAGGTACTGGCCACTCCATAATAGCTTTAATCTTTTATGGATCCAGAACAATCCCTTCTTTTGACACTATATACCCTAAATATTGAACTTTTTCTTTGATAGAATGAGTATTTGCTAAACTTAGCATACAAATAGTTCTCCCTAAGATTTTTAAGAACAATATGCAAATGCTGATAATGCTGTTCTTTACTCGTAGAGTAAACTAGAATATCATCTATAAATACTATGATTTTTTTTTCAAGAAAAGGATTCAACACACTATTCATCAAGCACATGAAAGTTGTTGGTGCGTTAGTGAGTCCAAATAGAAACACTACAATTTCATAGTGTCAATATCTTGTTCTAAATGTTGTCTTGTGTATATCTTCATCCTTGTTCCTTATTTGATGATATCCTCAACTTAAATCGATTTTTGAAGAGATTGATGCTCCTTGAACTTGATCAAACAAATTATCAATTCGGGTCAGGGGATATTTGTTTTTAATTGTCATTTTATTTAGTTATCTATAATCAATACAAAGCCTCATTCTCCCATCCTTATTTTTGACAGACAATGTTGGTGTAGGCCACGGAGACACACTAGGATTTATGCACTTTTTATCCAATAAATCTTGTAATCAAATTTTCAATTCCATTAACTTAGGAATACTCATTCTATAGGGATCTTGGACACCAAAACAACTCCTGGAATAAGCCCAATAGTAAAATCAATATCTCTTCTTGGGGCAATCATGGTATCTCCTCAGGAAAAACATATTTGAATTATTGTAACAAGGAGTAATATTCTAAAGATGGTTTGTGCTTGTTTTCTGCTAAGTCTTCAATCTAAACAACAAACATTTAACAACCTTTGCGAGCACATTTCTTCAGCTGCAAGGCAGAAATTTGCCTCATTGAAATAACTCTTGGCATCGCTCTAAATATGAAATATTCTCCCTCATGATTAATACATGTAAAGGATATCTGTAGGAAATTTATAATTGCTTTATGGAACTCTAACCAGTTCTTATCTCGCGAAAGGTAACTTCAATTAGCATATTCTCATTGTATTTTTCATTTAATTTCAAAAGGGTTATTCTATAATGGTTTTTTAATTTTATACATTTCTTGTGACAGGTAACTCTTTTGAAATCTAAAGGATGTCTTCTTTATCCTTTAATTTTTCTAGTTCGGTTCACTTGTACAATTCACTAGTTACTCGACTGCATTGTTACTAGGTCGAAAAACTCCAACCCATGGTATTCATGTTTGACCTAGAATGTTTGTTATAATTGTGGATGAGTCCTATCTTTATAATTTACACCTATCTTTCCTAAATTGGAAGATATATGCTTATGACTATAAGCCATTTTTTTATTATTATAAATTTTCACCTAATGATGACACTACTTGTGTGTTATGAATAATTCTTCTTTGTAGTTTAGATGTAATTGCTAATTAACATGTAAATATTTATGTAAATGAATTACATTTCTATAGTTCGCTCTCATGCATCCATTTATACATTTTCCTAAAGAGTCTTTTGAGTTTTCATTTCCATCTCCGCTTCAAATTATTTTCCAATGTATTTTTTGTACTTTTATTTTTAAATAAAAGTATTAATTTTTCCATGTATTCTTTATTACAAAAAATGTTGTTTGAATCAAAACAATTCTTCGATTTACGTAGTTTCTTTTTAATATTTTTCCTTTTTGCAACATGATTTCATACTATTATAGTGTTTCTTCTAATGCAATTAAGCCCAAGAAATACAATGGATCTATATTTAAATATAGATGAACCTAGAGTAATCGAACTTGAGGCTGCTTATATGTCTATATTTATATATAATATGTTTGATTTACTTTCTCATATATTTGTGAAAGCTCTCTACTCTTAAAAAAAAAATACAGAGTTACTCTTTTCTTTTTCTGTTATTAAAATAAAAACAAAATGGTAGTCTCTATTCAATCTATTTACTTTTCATTGAGTAACATTGATATTTTATAGCAGTTATTTCTCTTCCTATGAAATTCAAGTTTTAAATTTCCATAACGATATTCAAATAAAGGATGTATATAATCCAATTTTGTTATATTAATTTCATCTTTCCTTTAATAATACATAAACCATTCAAAACTGTAAAATAGACATAACACTTGTAGAAACTCTTTGTAGATTGAAATTGCAGATTGTAATATGCTAAATTTTTTTAATTGAATCTACTCTACTTATCAGTGGAAACAATAAATGATCGAAGAAATCACAAAGTATAAAAGAGAAAGAATTCAATCACACATAACACAATAATTTTGTGGGGAAAGCCAAAGCTAAAAACCCCCGCTATTTGTAGATTGCATTAATCAGAAAATATGAGAAGATTATAATGCTTTTCTCAAGCCTAAGCAGTCTCTGCACTATCTTAATCTATCTCACTACATCACAAACAAGCTCTAGCCAATACTTAGCCAAATATGATGCCTGATAAGCTCCTATTTCATTGCGTAGTTTCTTAGGGAATTAGCCTGTATATAATTGGGAAATTCCTCATCCATAATTGCACAATCCATCACAGGCCTTCCTTTGATTTCATGCACCTCCTGTACAATTCAGATGATTATACAATTGATAGTACACTATCCTTGAACTCCAATCTCCACTGAGTCTTTTCTAATATGACATGCATGATTTAGTTATGAGTGAATCTTCAGTTTACTAGTTGAGCAGTGTTGGTTACACCCCACTACTGCAGGTTACACCCCACTGTTGGATCTCCCACTAATTCCTCCATCAGTTGTAACTAGTTTAACTGAATTAATAATTACAATTGAAAATAATTCAACTTGGGCCCCTAAAATTTAGGAACCACTCTACATGGCTCTAGATAGACTCCCAAATTGAATTAACTAAGCCAACTAAGACAAATTAACTTAGTTAACTATTACAATTTCCTATGAGAATTAGAATTAGAATTTAATTCAAGGAAAAAATTAAATTAGGATTTTCTTGTTGCATTTTTCAACAATCCCTCTCAACAAGAAAGGGATTATTTGCTACCCTGATCCTGCCTCTACGAAACTCGAAATTTCATATTGATAATTCCTTTGTCAAAATATCTGCATTTTGTTCCTCTATAGGAATGTACTCCAACAACATGATTCTCCTCTACACACAATCTTATATATGGTGATATTGGATGTCGATATGCTTGGACCAATCATCTAGATTCTAAGAGAGTTTGATACAACTCTGGTTGTTACAATAAATCACTATAGGATCCATTTGTTGACCAAATAACCCAACAAGGATCTTTCTCATCTAGATAGCCTCATAATATGCTTGACTAGTAGCCATGTACTTTGCTTATACTGAACTCAGTTGCACTAATATCTGCTTCCTGCTGTACTAAGAAACTGCTGCTGACCCAATATTGAAGAACCCCCCTGATGTGCTTTTTCTGTTGGATGGACTCCCTGCCCAATCTACATCTGTGAAGCCTTGAAGCTTCACTCCCTCTACCCATTTGTACCAAAGACCAAACTAAGTGGTGCCTCTAAGTTATCTCAACACATGTTTAGGTTCCTTCCAATAGTGTTTGGTTGGCTTAACCATGGCTTGACTAAGCTGGTTAACTGCAAAACACATGTTCGGTCATGTGTTCAAAAAATACATAAGTGAATTCACAAGATGTCTATAAATAGTAGCATCCAATACTTCACCTAAAGTAGCATCCCACTTTCTCCAGTTACTTGCTAGAGGAGGCTCCATGGCTTTTCTGCTCTCCACGTGGAACTTCTTCAGTATCTCATTGGCATACTTTACCTGAGAGACAAACAGTTTCTCATCTCCTTTCCATACTTCCATATCAAGAAAGTAATGCATGAGCTCGAGGTCCTTCATCTCAAATTCTCTTGCAAGATCCTCTTTGCAAGATTTTATTAGCTTCTTAGCACTTGTTAGAATCAAATCATCAACATATAATACTATAATCAACAATTTACCTTCAACCATAATGTGGTAAAGGTTCTTTTAATCCTCATGAAATAACTTTCAATCCTAGTGTACCAAGAACGAGGTTCTTATTTTAGTCCATACAGTGCTTGCTTGAGTCTGCACACGTGCAACTCTCTATTAAAGGTCTCAAATCCTTTCAGCTGCTCAATATACACCTCTTCCTAAACCATACCATTGAGGAATATTGTCTTCACATCCATATGATGTATCTTCCATCCTATCTACGCTGATAGTGCTAGAATAGATCTGATTGAAGAGTACCTTACTACTGGAGCAAAGGTATCATCATAATCAATTCCCTCCACCAGAGAGAATCATATTGCCACAAATATGGCCTTGTGTTTCTCTACACTCCCATATGATGCTTGCTTTACCTTGTAAAGCCATCTTGAACTCACCATTGACTTGTCTACTAGTCTTGGGACCACTCCCCAAACATTGTTTCTAATAATGGAGTCATACTCCTCAACCATGGCACAAATCCAAACTGGTTGTTGCATTGCTTGCTTGAATGAGGATGGCTCAATCTCTATACTCTCACTCATTAAATCCATGTAGTGAGCATACCTATCTAGTGACCTCCTCTTCCTGTAATGTGATGTGGGTGCTCCCACATTCTATCTAACATCATGGATCAATTTGTTAGCCTCTTTTGTGTTCTTCCTTCCATATCTATAAGTCTTTGCATGAGTGGGCACTTTCAATTTCTACTCCTATGTATGTGGATGGTCCACATTATCCTGATGTTCCTCCTTTTCAGTTAAAAGCTCCTCATCTGCATGTAA
The DNA here is from genome assembly GCA_000404065.3 of Pinus taeda. Lineage (NCBI taxonomy): Eukaryota > Viridiplantae > Streptophyta > Pinopsida > Pinales > Pinaceae > Pinus > Pinus taeda. The sequence goes on from APFE030395113.1 coordinate 69,018, forward strand.
CTGAAGCTCCCTCTCAAGGGAACATCTCATGGCCTTCTCTTCATCAAACTTCACATCTCTACAAGCCACTGTCATCCTGTTGGATGGAAGGTACACTCTATAGTTGTGAGGTGTATCAGTGTACCTCACAAATATACCCAAATCAGCTATTGGCTCTAAATTTTTCCATGCATCCTTGGTAACATGACACTAGATTAATGAACCAAAGATCCTGAAGTGTGCCACATCTGCTTTCATACTTGAAAAAAATTGTTTTGGTGTACTCATCTTGAGAATCCAATGAGGGATTCCGTTATGCAAATAAACAACTGTGTTGCATGCTTCATGCCACACGTGCAACGATAGGCCCTGATCATGTAACATCGCACGTGCCACTTCCACAATACTTTTTTTCTTCATTTCATCCACCCCATTCTGCTATGGGTTATGAGGTGCTATCAACTCCCATCGAATGCATTTCGAAGCAAAAAATTTCTTGAATTCATTGGACACATTTTCTCCATCGTTATTGCTTTTGAGATCTTTAAATTTCCTACCGGTATCTTTCTCAAAAAGTGCTTTAAATTCATAAAATTTAGTGAATGTTTGATCTTTCTTCTACATGAAGAAAATAAAACACTTAAAAGAAAAATCATCAACAAATATTACATAATACATGTACTTGGACATGGATGCTGTCGAGAATGGTCCACACACATATGAGTGAACTCGATCAAGGATCGTTTGTACTTGACTGTCTTTATCATGAAAGGAAGCTTTGGTGTACTTTCCCAATGTATACCCTTTGCATGTGTCTTTCTGCTCTAGTGTACCCATGGGAAGTCTTGTAGGATTTTGTTGCATGATCTTCAAAGCTTCATGGTGCAAGTGACCGATTATTCTATGCCACAACTCACCGATGTCTCGACTCTGCACCTTCTCTTCTTTAATTCTCAAAGCAATGTAGTCTTATACATCCAATTTGTACAGGTTCTTCACATAAACCTTGATCCTCTTCACCTGTCCTGAGGCTATGTGACGAAGGAAAGCATTTCCCTTGCTAAATATCACATCGTAGCCACTTTCCTCCAACATGGAACCTGAAACCAAGTTATTCTTCAAACCTGGAACATACATGACATCTTTAATGTCAGAGGAGAACCTAAAAGGTAATATTACATATGTTATTCACGCTATACCTCCCATCATCTCGCTCTCGATGTGCCTCTAGAGGTCCTTCTCCTCCAAGTCATTGAATAACTCTTTGTTGTCGACCGTATGGAATGCAAATCCAGTATCTAGGTACCACACACTGCCCATCAATGATGTCACCATCCAAGCGATGAGGGTTAAATCCGGTATCTAATTGTGAAGTAAGAGCTTCACTTTCCACTCCTCTTGAGGGCTTCTTACCGACCTTCTTGTGTGGACACTTTATAGCATAGTGTCTCAATTTGTGACAGTGAAAAAATTTAATCTTTGACATGTCCTTCTTCTTACCACCTTGACTAGAATCTGATTTGGAGTGGGATGACATCCCCTTCCCTTTCTTTTCCTTTCTAGCTAAGGCACAGTGCCCCTCATCATCATGCTTGGATGAGGATCCATCATTTGTGTTCTGGTGAATCTCTTCCTATACCAAGTCGGACCACAATTGCTCCCACACTAGTAGCTTCTCCCTCCCATTAACTGAGCCCTGGTAGTTGTGCCAGCTCTTGGGAAGTCCTAGAATTTCTAGGCTCACCAGACCTTCTTCAGCAACAGTAACACTGACACTTCCAAGCTCATCTTGAAATTGGGTGAACTTGGTCAAGTACTTTGGTATTGAGTTATCCTTCTCCATCTTGATCCTTCTAAGCTTGTCCTTCAGTGCCAGCTTCTTATGGTCATTGTTGTTTTGAACTAGGTATGTCAAGGCCTTCCACATTGCAAATGGATTTTCCTTACTGTGGAGGTTCGAGACAATATGATATCGAACTCCTAGGATAATCCTTCTTGCCTTTTCCACACACTTTCTCCACTCTGCAATATCCTAAGCATCAACTAGCTTAGGAATGTCTTTGTCTATGAAATCCTTAAGCCTATTATCTTCCAACATTTCCTCCATCCTGTCCTTCCAAGAAATATGGTTCGAAAAACCCTCAAGGGAATATTCAAGTCTCATTTGTAGAATGACATCTTGTTGGCTTTGAAGTATGATACTGCAAATTTGATTTCTCCTGCAAAAGAAAATCTCATATTCTCCTATTTTATAGTGATTTCAACCCTGATACCATGTAGAAATTCCTTGTAGATTCAAACTTCAGATTGTAATATGCTAAAATAATTGACTTAAATATACTATACTCATCGGTAAAAATAATAAATGATCGATGAAATCATGAAGCATAAAAGAGAAGCAATTCATTCATACATAACACACTATTTTTTTGGGGAAAGCCACAACTAAAAACCCCTGCTATATGTATATTGCATTAATAAGAAACTCTGAGAAGATTACATTTCTTTTCTCGAGCCCAAGAAACCTCCACACTATCTCAATTTGTCTCACTACTTCACAAACAAGCTCCAGCCAATACAGCCAAATTTTTTTCCTACCAAGCTCCTATTTCCTTGCGTAATTTCCTAGGGAATTAAACCATATTTAATTGGTAAATTTCTCATCCATAACTACGCAATCCATCATAAGACTTCCTCTGATTGCATGCACCACCTATACAATTCAAATGATTATATAATTGATAGTGCACTATCCCTGAACTATAATCTCAACTGGGTATTTTTTCTGATTTGACATGCATGAGCTAATTATGAGTGAATCTTTAGTTTACTAGTTGAGAAGTGCTAGTTACACCCCATTGCTACAAGTTACACCCCATTACTGGATCTCCCACTAATTCCTCGATCAGTTGGAGCTAGTTTAACTGAATTGAACTCATTTACACTGAATTAAATAATTACAACTCAAAAGAACTCAACCCGGGCCCCTAAAATTTAGGAACCACTTTACATGACTCTATATAGACTCCCATCTTGAATAAAATGAGCCAACTAAGTCAAATTAACTTAGTTAACTATTACAAGTTGCTATGAGAATTAGAATTACAATTTAATTCCTAATTTAATTCAAGGACAAAATTAAATTAGGATTTTCTTATTTCATTTTTCAACAACACTATTCCTTCAATTAATTCTTCTAAACATAACATGAGGCTAGGATACCTACTTGAAACAATTGTTTGGAAACTTAATAATTAAGTACTTGGCTCCTTCCAACCTTGGCACTGTTAAACAACCAATATATCCTCGAGCATAACAGGTCTGCAAATTTCTTTCTGTCTCTATTTTCTTTCTTCTCTCCAGTCTCTTCTCTTTTTAGAATGAGATAAAAGAAATTAAACAAAATATTTGATCAAAATCCCATCTACCACTCATTTGGTGGTTAATAGCTGCCTCCACCTCACTAACAACTGGAAAGTAGTTATCAACTCATTAATGAAAATTTGTTTCCCACTCCTGAAGAAAACTCCTTGTCTTCTAGGGAAATAATTAATTGACCAATATCATAAGTCATCAATTAAATCTAATCATCCAGATTCGATGCCTAAGACTTATTTATGGGTAATAATTTTTCCACAATAATTTGCAACCTATCTCTTTCAACTATCTGTGCTAAATTTATTTATTTATTTTTTTTGGATTTTCTTTATTTACAAAAATAAAACACCATCATTACATATTTATATTAAGTTATTATCAATATTAAATTACTAAAAATTGAAATTTTCAAATGTCTTTTAAAACTAGCACACTTATCCATAAACATATATATGCACATTTATTTACATAAAGTATTATGCCAAGGGATATCAAAGGTTTGGTCTCAGTGGTTTCTTGGCTGTGAGAAGGGATATAAAGGAAGTTGTGAAATGAGAGATAAATAATAAACCTAAATAGAATCGTAAGGCCCTGGTCAACCCCTATGCATAAAATAAAGGTGGCAAGAGGACGGAAGAAAATGGCAGGACAACTAATATGGACATGGTCGGGTCCATTTGGAAACTAAAAACAACGATATAACAACCATGAAAATGGCATAAAAATAATGTTATCCTAAACTTTAATCATGCATGGTTGATGTGTATATATTTGAATTGTTAAATCGAGATAAAATCATGATGATGATGTCTCATGTGACAAGTCATTAATTGAGATTTGTCACAGTAGAAAGGTAAGTAATTAATATTTAAAAATAATATGATTGTTATGTGAATAATATAAAAAAGGAATTGGTATTTTCCATATTGAGAGTTACACAGTGAAGTCATTTAATGGATTCCATGCCACATGGAATATCCATTGGAGTAGGTGTATAAAGTGACATATTGCTATTAACTACCATTGTTAATGTGCTTGCACTGATGTTTCTAACCCTTGTTGGATGCATGAATGAAAATTGACAATGTCTGGTTAGCATGAATGAGGACACGTTAGAATTTAATGCAAATTTTAGACAAGAGTGAACTTTACTATGGAATTGAGTCATTGCCCAAGTTAAAGTGCAATGGAAGCACTTCGACCCTGAGGAGGCTACCTAGTGAAATGGAAGAGAAAATGCGGGAATAATTTTCTTCACTTTTTCAAAAGTGATGAAAGCAGAGGAAACAACAAGGACAATTTTTAACTTAAGGGTGGGAAGATGTAATACCCCTCGTGCAATTGCTTTGTATACTTTATTATTTTATATTTACTTGTTAATATTGAAATGAAGATATTGGTTGTGGTGCCAAGACTAAGTTTGATTAACCTATGTAAATAAATTTTATAATAATAAATAAATGTTTTTCTCTTGAAAATATTATGATAAACAACGAGTATTTTGGACTTCTTTATTGTCCAGTAAACTATTAAGTGGTTAAGTACAAGTTCTGGACATAAATGAGGAAAGTGATAAAGGTCACAACTGTAAACTTCTCGAATTCTCCAAGATTTCAGAGAGAATGACTGCATCCAGGAAACAACATAAGTAGAGAGAGACACTATGTTGGGTGGGGAGATAAGTATAAGCAAATCTAGAGAAAGATGTTATGTTGAGGATAAGTAGCATTGGAGAGAAATGCATGCTTAAGAAGGAAAAAAGGAAAAAAAATTCCTACTTTGAAAAATCCCAGGTAAAGAAAAATGTGGGTAGACCTTAAAAGAAGGACAATACTAGAAAAACTACTTGGAAGTGTTGTGGCCTCAACACCCCCATAATTTTTGAGACTTATTACGAGGCCCTCCATATGAATTTTGTAAATATCACCATGTTGAATGCTTTAGTTTGGTTTATTTTATGATATTTTTAATTCGCTTAGATTTTCATTTTGAAGGCTTCATCACTTTTGTTTTGTTGCCAGTTTTCCAACCATTCAGGTTTCACTTCATTCTGAGTTATGGCTTGGAAGATATCCTTGGTCAAAGTTTGGTCAAATTTCACTGCCTCAGCATAAAATAGTAATATAATTTTTTTATAATAGTTTATAAGTGTAAATAATAATTTAATATTAATTACAATTTTGTTAAATAATTAATTAATTTTAATAAATTAATTAAGTAATTGTAGCTTAGTTAATATAATTAGTTTAACTTAATTAGGTTAATAGAATTTATTTAATCTAACTAATTAGACTAATTTTTAATTTATTTAATTTGTATATTATTTTTAATTATTTAATTAGTGATGCAAGAGAATTTAGACCTAGTCAGCAATGTGATGGTATAATCACATGTTGTGACTAACAAAGGGTTGGAAGACAAGAGATTAGTTAATTTTACTTATTTAAATGTATGAGAGTGTTTTATTGTTTGTCAAATATGAGAAAAGGGTATAAGTGGCCAATTGATCCTCCCTACGTGGAGATCAGGCCAAGTAGTTAGATTATCTGGTTTGAATAGGATATGAGGGATTTGAAAGCTTAAATTAACATTTGTTTTAGAAAAGAGTGGAGTTGAAGAGATTCTTTAGGAGGGAGTGAGAGATTTTTGGATCTGAACTAAGTTTGGTTCATGAATCCATTCTTGTATAAATTGTGATCTTTTTGCATAATTCAAGAGGTTAGATAGAAGTTAGTCATGAGTTAGATTTATATGGGAAGATAGGATGAATGAGCGAGAGAGCTAAAACAATCGAGTGTGAATATTTCCTTGTAAATATTATAATACTAAATAGTGTGGATTATGTATATTATGGGGGAGAATGTTGATCTGTATGGGTTTTAATAACCTTATGGTGCATTAGCTGTGAAAATGAGAAATAGTGTGGAATCCTGTATTGAAAGGAGCATGAATGTCTGATGGGATTTCCTTTACGGAATCCGTATTTAAATTGGTTAATAAATCCTCTGTAAAGGCGATCAGAAATTAATGTTGAATTGATAGAAGAACCAGTGGAAGCAAACATTGTTGAGTTTGGTTTAAAACTCAGACTTCTATTGTTCTATGTGATCACATTTAATCTTTCTTTGCCGTGTATATTTGCCTATGGAACAAATTAAGTATTCTTCTCTATTTTTATGCTTTAATTTATAAATCACAGTGATCAAAGGTAATCAGAGTCCTTATTGTTAATAACCGTGGCTAAGCCCACATCAAAACCCATCCGTCGATTTAAGTCTAAACAACGGTGTGATATCAAGCCGACCATTGGATTATCTCGCATTGCAATATTTAATTTTCCAGTGGACGAACCTTAGGCCTTAAGGGAATACGATGTGTGATCACCGATTTATCGCATCGCAGCAATTCATTTTTATGCGATAGGACCACAGACCTTAAGACCATGCGATGTGTGATCGCCGATCCATTGCATCACAAATATTTCATGGTATGTGAACCAGCCTCAAGCATTAGGAAAGTGCGATAGCGATATCAGTTGTGGAACAGAAAAGAGGGGATTAGAGCAACACAATGAAAGGCCTGAATATAAAGAGAAAAGTTAAATGTGGGCTAATTGTTGATAATCTCTGAAACAATTGACCTCCCATGTCATTTCATACCAAGTGAGAAAGTGATCATTGGTGGTTTGTAAGGTCATGTCTTTGTTAAATCATCAATAAGGTGTATAGCCGAGTTTCCTAATATTTTGGATTCCCACAGTTTGATGGGGTTTTGATATGGGAGTTGGTTTTTAAAAGTGCTTCCAATGCAAATGTGGCCTTAGCTCATAGGTCCACATGGGGTTTTTAAGGGATGTCAGTCAGCTGTCATCACTTTTTGGTATCAGAGCTAGATCAACGCTATGTAGAGATCGGTTAGGAAATTGAATTTTAATCTCAGCACATGTATAATTTTCACTGAAATGAATTTGATACAGATGGAGATGAGAACACAAAGGACATTGAGATCAAAATGGGGAAACAATGAATTTTTTGATGAAGGTACGGTAAGAATGTTTATTTTGATGATTTTGCAGAGATTTGTTTTGAATGTCTGAAGAACAGCAAGGGATTGAAATTTCAAAGGAGAAGATGTTTTCCTTTAAGGAAAATTAAATTTCCATGCAAGTTGATTGAATGATTGGTTTGATTTAAAAGGTAAATTGAAGTGAAAGGTTTAGAATTTAAAGTTAAATAGAAGAGTGGTTTACTATGACACTGAAGTCATTTAAATGATTTGAAGAATTTTGTGAAAATTGAGAATGATTGAGGATTGCTTAAAGTATTGTTGAAAATAATGATATTGATAGATGAAGGAATGATTAGACTGAAGGTCGGATTCAATAGATCTAAAAAGAGATCCATTACAAGGAATGAATTTTAGAATTTGTAGAAGCAAGACAGGATTTTCTTACGAAGGGGTTATCAGAAGGAATTTGTATTGTCTGTCATGAATTTGTAAATATAATTGAAATTTAGATCTAATCTTAATTGATCTTGAAATCTAAATATTCCATTATGAAAAGTAAAATGGGAAATAGTTGCCAATTGTATGAAGTCTTTTAAATGGAAAAGTTTAAATGAAATAGTGAACAGATGAATCATTTGACAAAGATTTAACTGATGGAATGGGAATTAGTTTTAAGAAATCTTTGAAGAAAAATCACAGGTTTAAAAAAAATGTACTTTGATGTATATTTAGATAAGATTGTGCAGGTCAATGGAAGCAGTGGAATTTCTCAAAGGTAGAATGAGTTGTATGAGCATCATATCATATGAGCTATGTTAAAGAAGATAGAGTAGGAAGAACTCATAGATGAATGAAATGTGATAGTACCCAATAGTAAATGAAATTACTGAATGAAAGAAGGATGTGAGCAATTGAAGATGCAAATCCTAGAGAAGGGAGTGTTCAAGAGAAGCTGAGAACAACTTACAACTATGGTTGGGTAGAAGTTGTTGAGGCAACTCCACAATTGTGATTGTGGGCAGAGTTGTCTTAAAGATAACAATTCCAGCAAGAGGGGTGTTGGGTAGAATTGCTAGTTGGTGAAAGGTTCAAGGAAAGAACCAATAGATGCCAAAAGGCTAAACTCGTAAAAGTTTGGTGAGGCATGAAGGAAATTTGTTATAGATGGAAGAAAGGGCTAGTTGCAGCTCACTTGTGAACATGGAAAGTTCACCAGAGGAAGAAATGGAATTGACTATTGATAGTCATGACAGGGGTACAGAGGAAAGTAGAAAACAAAGGAAAATGAGTGCCAAAGTAGTTGGACTCAAAGGAATGAGTAAAGAAGAAATGGACATAAAGTTGGCTAAGATGAAGGTAGAACTTAGTTGTTTGAAGAAGCTGGTACTGAATGGAATTAGAGAAAAATGGAAACAAGGATTTTATGTGGGAAAAAGAGTTAAATGGCTGTCAGAGAATTGTTTGTTGAGAAGTTAATACTCTGAACAGTTGAGGATGAAGGAGTAGAATACATTTGTGAACCAGAGGAAGAACCTCTCTTTGGGGAAGGAGACAATGATGATAGTTATGAAGAACTGATCTATGCAGATAAGAATGAGAGGAATGTGCTGGTAGCATCTTCACAGACAAGAGAGTCTCATAATTTTGGGATTAATTTTTTATGTGAATGTAAAGTTGCAGGTATGCAGCCTAATAAATTTGAACCTGTGTATGAAAAGGTGAAAGAGGCAGAGGCAAGAAAAATACAAAAGAAGATGCATAAAAACTTTCAAGACTTCAATTGGTGGAGAGGTATGGCTGAATGGCTGTGTATTATCTTAGTGAAAACTTATTGGATCATGTTAGAGGGAATTTTGGCATGGATATAAGACTAATGGGAAATAAATGCATTGCATATTTGTGAAGTGAAGAGAAGAAAATCTGACACAGAGAACTTAGTTGAAGAAGTTAAGTCAAGGAAATCTTGGAAGGATCAAAGTCTTATCATAGAAGAGGAGGATACATTGTTGTCTTATTTGGATAAACTGAGTGCTGGAGGAAATTGTGTAGAACATAAAGGTATTCTACAAACCTATGATGAAGTTGCCAAACATAGTCAAGAAGCTATAGTCCCAAAAGTTTTCTTTGATGAGGAAGAAATCATAGATGTTGACGAAGAATTTCTCAATAACTTAGTGAAATATTAGAATAGTTTAGAGAATCATGAGGATCTGATCACTGAGGTTTCAAATGAAGAGCCTTGTATTTTTGAAACTGACATGTTGTGTATGTTTTTAGGTTTGACAGGTAATGAACGACAATTGGACAATATGCTTATGCATATTGATAAAGAAGTGAGATAACTGGAAGAAATGGTTGAAGCAGAAATATATTTTGAGCATGTATTTAATAATTTTGAGAATGATGGTATTAACAGGGAAATTGTCATGATTAAAGAAGCTGAAGATAAGAAAATGAAAGTTTGTGATGATAACCAGAATGAAGTAGCTTCAGTAGAGGATTAAAATGAAAGTATTATGGAAGTTGTGAAGGAATATATGACGATGATGACAGATACAAAAGTTTAGGAATTCTGTGATTTTAAAGTGGATTATTTTTATGAATTTGTAAACCATGAAGAAGCTTTAGAAAACCAGAATTTTGTTTCTGTAGGTGAAGATGAAACAACATCATTTTGTTGCAATGGTATAAGTATAGAACATGAAAGGATACTTCATAATGATATTCTCCAAGAAATTCTAGCTATTGAATTGTTGAATGATAGTCTTGTTTCAGAACAAGGAACACTATGTAATGCAGAGGAAAGTATTGAGATGAAAATTGATGACAGTTTCATAAATTTTGCAGAAGGACAATATAAAGATTTGATGGTAGAATTACCTATGAATATTTAAAACCATAGTTATTTTGAATTTGACAATTGTGATGGAAATTCTGTTTTATACAGGAAGGAGGAGTCATATGCAAATGACATGCTTATTGAATATGAATGAAATTGTATTTTTTTGGAAAAGTTATTTAGTGAACTTGATAACATAAAGAGAAAGATTATCTTTAATGATAATGAAAGGAAATCTGTAGAGTACAAACAACACTTTTTAGATGACAGAGGTGAAGAAGAACTGGAATTTGTTTTTATAATTTCTATGGTAAGGGAGAATGTACAACAGGCAGATGTTAGTAGAGTTTAGCTGAGAACAAATTGTAAAGAGGAAGTTGTGAAAGTGTGGAAGATGAAGTCAGTTAAGAAGAGGGACAACAAGAAAGAGAAATTAATAAAAGAAATTTGTATTAGCAAGGAAAGAGGACAACAACAACATAAGGTTGGGAATCCTATAAGAAAAGAAGTGACAGTGGCAAAAGAATTGAATCAGTAGCATGATAAAAGTGATGACCAGTTACAAAGTAAAGTGTGGGATACTGGATGATCAACAGAAGAAACACATGACCAGGAGGTCATGAAAAATTTCAACTTTGGGAGTCTGATGCAGGAGCATTTAGACCTAGTCAGTGATGTGATGGTATGATCACATGTTGTGACTAACAAAGGGTTGGAAGATAAGGGATTAGTTAATTTTACTTATTTAAATGTATGAGAGTGTTTTATTTGTTGTCAAATATCAGAAAAGGGTATAAGTGGCTGATTGATCCTCCTTGTGTGAAGATCAGGCCAAGTAGTTAGATTATTTGGTTTGAATAGGATATGAGGGATTTGAAAGCTTAAATTAGCATTTGTTTTAGAAAAGAGTGGAGTTGAAGAGATTCATTAGGAGAGAGTGAGATATTTCTGGATCTGAACTAAGTTTGGTTCATGAAACCATTCTTGCATAAATTGTGATCTTTTTGCATAATTCGGGAGGTTAGATAGAAGCTAGTCATGAGTTAGATTTAGATGGGAAGATAGGATGAATGAGCGAGAGGAGAACTGAAACAGTCGAGTGTGACTGTTTCCTTGTAAATATTACAATACTAAATAGTGTGGATTGTGTATATTATGGGTGAGAATTTGTATCTGTATGGGTTTTAATAACCTTATGGTGCATTAACTATGAAAACAATGGTGCAATATCATGGAGGGGAAAAGGAAGTGTGCCCCTTGGAATTCTGTAATAATACATAGCTTGAAAGGAACACGTGAGCGAAATGACATCGCAAGCTAAAATGAAGAATAGTCTACAAGTTAAAGTGATGAGCTAATCCAACAACACACATTCAAAAAGATTCATATAAATGCATAAAAAGTATTTCATAAGAATATACATAAGTTAAATAACATACATTTTCATTACAACAAGAATAATCCTACTATATTAACAACACATGCATGAAAGTGTGCTGGCTTTGGATTTATTATTATAAGTGAAAGTTCCATCCATACATACACCATTGATGACCACTAGCCTCAATAATGGAACAGTACAGTCAAGAACACATGCTCCTCCAAATAAGTATACTTGCTTTATGCTATGGAGAAGCCAAGGCTCTTCACAATACTCCTAAGCCTTCTCTAAACCTAAGCCTAGCCAAAAGCTTGGCTCCCAAAAGCCTGTTCTATGAGTTATGAGGTTCTATTTAAAGCAAAGTGTGGGGTAACCCTTGAAATTCCCCTTTGTGACTCTTTTACTTCCCTCATGACTCTTCAATTTCTTCACTAAATGACATAGTACATTACATGCTGACTTTTCATATTCCAATATTGACACTTGGAATTCACTTTCAACATAATTACAAATAATATTACAATTTAGGTAAGACATTTGCCGACGCGTTTTGAACCAACCAGTGTGGTTCATCGTCAGGACAAGTTGAGGAGACAGATCTAGTCCAACACTTTAAATAGTTCGATCAGAGATTCCAACAACTAAAACCAATTAACATCTAATTTTGACCCAAGGACCTTATTACCTTATTATTATTCTAATTAATATTATTATTTCCAATATTTATTATTATATTAGTAGAAATCAGTTAAACTAGGTAAAAGAAAAAATAGATTAATATTTTATTTATTTAAGTTCATAAAATTAATTATATATAAAACCCTTTAACTAAAATATTAACTACTATCCTTCTAGAACAAAGATAAATTAGGTAAAAAATCCCCTATTTTCTTAAGGTTAGTTTTAAAAATAATTTTGCTACAATATTTAATTATATAAAAACACCAACAATCAATGGAGAAAAGTCAAAAGCGGAAAAAAGAGTTCTCATATATACTAACATAATGTATAATAAATAATAAGAATGCACTAACAATATATACTAGTATAATATAATCAATATACCTATATTTTCTTAATATCTATTATTCTAATTAAGGAATTAGGGGAATAAATACCCCAAAGAATTAGCTTAAAACCTTAATACTACTTATATACCAATAATAAATGAATAATAAAAAATATATAAAAAAGTAATGCAATATGAGGTAACGAAAAGTAACCATAGTTTCAATAATAAGATATGTGTATAATATCAAATAATAAGTAAATAATAAGAACAAATAATCTATAAATAAGATTAGGTATTAGGTAAAATTATTTATTTAAATAAAATAAATACAATATATTTAATACTATTAAATTCAAAAAATCATACATAATATGAATATTCCTTATTTACTTAAGGTTCGTTTAAAAATAATTTAATTATAAAATCTAAGTATATAAATAAAACTACAATCAATGGAGAAAAGTCAAAAGCGGAGAAAGGAGTTCGTGTATAAAAGAATATTACTATATACTAAAGTATATATGGTATATATGGTTAGTATGAAATAGGAGCTTATGTAGTGTACATATAGTATTATTATTGATTTTAATATATGGTGTGTTCTTATTACTTATTTTTACTATACATTATGTTGTATTATTATACTTTAGTATATAGTAATATTCTTTTATACACGAACTCCTTTCTCCGCTTTTGACTTTT